>VDFB02203367.1:0-170776 GCA_007258455.2 Sequoia sempervirens
AATCAACAAAATGATAAACCACTAGGTTTTCATTGGGTTTCACTCAATTTATGAGGGGAAAAATTCATAAATACTAATCATAAATCAATCCGAATTGTGATAATAACAATAAGGAAGGTTTTAAGGGGCTAACATAATGCGTACCTTGCTGAAAAAGTGATGTTTTGGGGTCACTAAGGACTCATTCAACCAAAGTGGTGAATGGGTCCCTATTAGGGTTTCTAAAAATTGAATTATGGGTTATGTTCTTCAATTTCTACACTCTCATAACCTAGGTGACCAGCTCCCAAAAGTCTAAAATCAATTCTATAACTTTGTTTCCATGTTCTTGCAACATGAAGGATAAATTTGCAAATTGACAACTTTGACAACTTTTCTCCAATATTTCTCTTCAACATAAAACCTACAATCACACATCAAGAGAGAATAAAACATGTTGATTGTTAGGGAATAGGGGTTTTCCTGGGTCAAACCTCATCTAGGCAATTAAACCTTGTGACAAAACAATGAAACATGAAACATGAAACAATGATACCTTAAATGATGTCTTGGAGTGTGAATCTACAATCTAACAAGAAGTGGCCATGAAGAATGTAGATCTTGATCTTGATTTGGATATGAAACAAAGCTTAAATTGGATCTTGAATGCTACATGAACACACTAGCTCAAGAACATGATTGATGCACTATGCATTTGACATGATGATATGATCGTGAATTGCTCAAATAAAACTTCAATAAGCTTCCCTTGAATTACTTTAAAATGCTCTTGTGAAAGTGTTGTAATGATAACTTGAACTTGCTAGGTGAAACTATGTGAATTGGCCTTGTATTTATACTAAACATAAGATTTAATCCCAAAATTAAAATAATCCAATCTAGAAATAGATCTGCGATTCAAAATCATTAAAATCCCATCACAAATAAGTTAAAAGAGAGTTGTCATTAGTAAGGATGACCCATTCGCAACATTGGGCGAATGGGTCCTAACATGGTTTTCTAGGACCAATATTTGAGGAGGTGAAATAATATGCAAAAAAGGCATCCTAGGACATAGTGAGGACACATTCCCTAGGTAGAAAATGGATTCTAGGTCACTATCCTAGGACTAAAACCTTTCCAAAGTAAGTATTATGCAACACTATTAATGAGTGTAGGGATTTATCCCTCAAAAAGTGCAATAAATAAGGCTTACATTTGAATGTAAGTGGCCAATTAAGCTCTAATTAACCTCAATTAATTAATAAAGCCATATATTAGTGTGAAAGTGTAAGAAAACACTTTACAACACCCTAAATAAGGCATAATTAAGTCCATTTTAGTTAAAATGGTCCTAGAGTTAGTGTGAATATGTAAAACACATAACAACACTAAATCAAGGCATAATTAAGTTAATTTTAGTATTAATTATTCCCAATTTAAGTGTTGAAAGGTTTACTTTTTTCGATGCCACAAGAATATTCAATTCAAATCCATTTTGTAATAAGGAATAAGAATAATAATATCTCTAGAAATCCTCTTAAGTGACATCATAAAAAATCATATCCACAAGGAGATAAACATGCCAAACATCCCTTAAATGAGAACTCCAAAAATATCAATTATAGCTCAAGATCCATATCCATGAAAAATAAATCATAAATGATAATACATCTGAAATTAGAATGGGAAATACCTTTTAGATGATTATTTTTTCAGTAGACCAAGAGTGGGGAATGAGATTGATACTCTAGGATATGCCAAGCTACAATGACACTCTCAAAGAAAAAAGCCTTTGTTGACCAGGTGTAGGGCAACTGAGAGGGGGGGTGAATCAGTTGTCACACAAATCTAAATTCAAAATTTTATCACTTATCAAATCTTCAACCACACTATTCTATTATTAAATATGAGCATGAAACATAGATAATGGAAAGTAAATCAACACATTGAACACCGGATTTTTATGTGGAAAACCAGATAACGAAAAAACCATGCTGAGCGTTAACTCACAATATAGAGATTATAAACTAAATACAAAGGATCACCTCCAAGGGCTCACTGCCCGAAAGAGGACTCACTGTCGAAGTACAAAGGCTCACTACCTTCAAAGGACTCACTGTCCAATAGGGAGGCTCACTGCCTACAGATACAAAAGAGAACAAAATATCCACCACAAAAATTAAAGCACATTTGCAGGATTATATAAACCTTCAGTTCACCGCCTTTAGCACACTAGAAAATTGTTCTCACAACTCACTCATACACACTTCTACTCTTATGATTTGTTGCACACTTTTATCATGTTACAACACACTATCATACAATTCTTCACAACTCGCCTTACTTTTATACCATTCTCAACCTTAGAAACATTTACCAAGATTAGCCACAACACATCATTTCATAAATCTAAAATAGGTCGGCTACTCTAATTTCCCATGGTGGAAAGGAATAAGAGTGGACCAATAAAAGCATAAGAATAATATTTTTGAATCTTCTAGATGCTTCCTCATTTAAGTTTTATTCTTTGAATGAAGTGTAAACACTAGGTCGGCCAAACCTAATGAAAACACAAATTATCAATGATGCACTTGCTTCTCGACAAGAATATGACATGTGAACGATGTAGCATGCTTCATTATGCACAAGAATACATCTTAGAATATTCTAGATACATCCACAACTAAAATATCAAGCTTCAAACATTGAACTCCTTTCATCAGACAATACAGAGTGTGCAAACACACACAAAAACACTAAAACCTAATTTTCAGATCACCAAATTCCAAACCTCTTCGCCAGAGCATAGGAAAGGCCTACAAAAGAAATCTCCCAAATCCACATGATCTGAAACAAAATAGTGTAGAAATGCAAAGAAAAAATATTTCTCCCTCTCCATATAACACTGACACTGCCAGTAGAACACATATATCGGTGGTCACAACTTTCATGAACAATCTCACTAGAAACTGAAACTTAGACTATATCATGATTGGATCATTATCAACATGCATGTAGATCCACATAGGCATATGATCAACATAGGAGACATGTAAAGAACATACCAAAGCACACACTAAATACTTCCAACATTTTGACTTCTTTTCTTCATTAATTTTCTCAAAAGCACTTGGAAACTCATCAAACCAACATATTTGCAATGCTATAAAGATAGCTCCATGTACTCACAACATCTCAATAGAATATCAACCATACATGTACAATTTGCAACATAATGAAGATTGTTGACATTAATGACAACATTAATGACAATACCACCAAACTAGCTCATAACTACAACAATTTCCCCCTTTGTCATTGATGGAAACAAATAACCTTCTCTCCACCTTTGACATAAATGGCGAAGAACAACTACTTTGGTTACTCCCCCTTAGGAGTACACTCATACTACAATAATGAAAAAATTTTCTACTCCCCCTATAGAGTAGACCCATCAATTAAGCCACGTAAATGAAGAATCTGTGAACTCACTGGACTGATGCTTCTTCATGTGCACCTAGTTAGGAGGGCCAATGACCCCCAATCTCTCCCTAAGATGCTGAAAACTATCCTTTGGAAGAGCCTTAGTAAATATGTTTGTAATCTATTCCATTGTACTTACATACTCCAGTCTGACCTCATTCTCCAACACTTTCTCTCTTAGAAAACGAGACTTGATAGATATGTGCTTCGTTCTTGAATGCATAACTAGATTCTTTAAAAAAAATATTGCACTTTTATTATCACAAAAAATAGAAATAGGCTCATCACATACTATACCAATGTCTTTTAGAGTTTTCTTCATCCACAGAACTTGTGTACAACAAGATACTGCAACAATATATTCAGCCTCTATAGTGGATAAAGAAACCGAGTCTTGCTTTTTAGTCAACCATGAAACTAGTCTTTTGCCAAGAAAGAAAGCACCACCACTAGTACTCTTTTAGGCATCTACACATTCGGCCCAATTAGCATTTGTATAAGCACTTAGGGTGAAACCATTACTCTTAGGATACCATAGTCCATAATCCGGTGTGCCTTTAAGATATCTAAATACTATATTTACAACCATAAGATGTGATTCTCTAGGATCTTCTTGAAATATAACAACTAAACACATTGCATGCATATTATCTGGTCTAGTAGCAGTAAGGTACAATAGTCCACCAATCATGGATTTTTATTTGCTCTGATCAGTATTAGTTGATTTATCAACCTTACTTAGTTTACATTCGATTACCATAGGAGTACAAACCAGTTTAGAATCCTCCATTCCAAAAATTTTCAATAGTTCTTTTAAATACTTAGATTATGAAATGAATATACCTTTTTCAGTTTTATTCACTTGTAGACTAAGAAATAAATTCAACTCACCAATGATAGTCTACATCTCAAATTCTTTCTAAATTTCTTCAACAAACGTTTTACACATTTCTTCATTTCCTCCAAAAATGATACCATCAACATAAACTACTACAATTGACATTTTATTACCTTGCACTTTCAAGTAGAGGTTGTTGTCAACAAAGCCTTTGTTGAATCCTTTCTTTGTCAAATATATGTCCAGTTTTGCATACCAAGCTCTGGGAGCTTGCTTCAATCCATACAATGCCTTCTTCAGCTTACAAACCATGTCCGGTTTGTAAGACAGTTGAACTCCTTTAGGCTGCTCCATGTACAATTCTTCCTCCAATTCACCATTTAGGAAATTTGACTTAACATCCATCTGATATACCTTGAAGTCCTTGTGTGCAAAAAATGTGAAAAACATTATGATAGCTTCCATTCTAGCCATAGGAGCAAATGTTTCCTCAAAATCTATTCCTTGAACTTGTGAATATCCTTTACATACCATTCTTGCTTTATTCCTCACTATTTCTCCATTTTCATTTGGCTTATTTCAGAACACCTATTTCAAACTAATCATAGGCCTAGGGACTATTTCCCATGTTTGATTCTTCTCTATTTGTTGCAATTCCTCTTTCATAGCTATCATCCAACTTTCATCTTCACATGCTTCCTTCACATATTTCGGTTCTATTTTAAAGAGTAAACATAAATTTCCCTTAGTTATAACTTTGCTTTGTGTCTTCACACCTTTGCTCTTATCTCCAATTATCTGATCTTCCAGATGATTCTTCTGTACATATTTGGGAGTCCTAGCAACAGGTTCAAATTCATTATGTTCTTCTTCTACTTGTTCTTCTTCTTTTTCTTCTTCTTCTTCTTTATCCTTATTTTATTTAGGTATATGTTCGTAGATAGGATCATTAGGTTCAACTTTACTTATCTCAATAGGTCTGCATATGCATTCATCAGCTTTCACATTAGCACATTCAATAATATTCCTTAATCTTTTGTTAAAGCATTTGTATACCTTGCTAGTGGTAGAGTATCTAAGAAATATTCCTTCATCACATCTAGCATCAAACTTTTGAAGATTTTCATCATCTATTTTGATATAGCATCTACTTCTAAATACCTTAAAATATTTCACAGTAGGAGTCTTATGAGTCCATAACTCAAAAGGTGTCTTTGTGTTGTTGTGTCTAATCTAAACTCTATTAAGAACATAAACAACAATATGTATCGCTTCTCTCCAATATACATCTGATACATTGGATTCTTTCATCATAGTTCTAGTAGCTTGTATTGTTTTGTTTTTCCTTCCAACTACTCCATTCTGTTGAGGGGTTCTCTAAGCAAAATATTGTCTTTTTATGCCATGCTTCTCATAGAATGTATTAAATTCACCAGAAGTGAATTCACCACCTCTATCTCATCTTAAACATTTGGTTTTTGAAATTTACCTCATTCTCCACTCTTTCTTTGAATACCTTAAACCTATCTAGAGCCTAATTATTTTCTCTGAGAAAAGCAACCCATTTCATTTGAGTGTAATCATCAATAAGCAACATGAAATATCTATCACCATTTAGGTTTCCAGTCTTAGTTGGACCACAAAGATTAGTATGTACGTGTTGTAAATATATGTTTCAATCCTATAGGCTGAAACCTCTATTGGAGCCAAGTCGGTGTAACACGCTTTGGGTCTAGCTGACTAGCAGCTTTCAATCTTGTTGAACAGTTCAGGTCCATGTGACCTTGCAGAAGTCTTTCCGAACGCTTTTACTTTGAAGCCTATTGTTGTGATAGTTTGTTCGTTGTAACCTCTCACTGCATGGAGATCTCTGGCCGACAGGCCATTCAATCAAGCGTCGGGGAGACTCATAGCGACCGGGGTGACTCATAGCGACCGGGGTCTTTAGAGTGACTTCAACACTCGGGAAGAAGTCCCAATGACATTGGAAGGTCTCGCCAATGGGGATATGCATTGAAGTCATCGGGATAACCTATGGCGGCTTGGTAAGAAGTCTTAATGATATGGATGTCTTGCCGCCAGTGTTTAGTTTTAATACATCAGAGTAGCTCAAGGTGATCGTTATGAAGTCTTGGTGACTCGAGGGGTCTTACCAATAGTAGTATGACTATGGAGTAACATGACAGAGCTCGATGAAACCTCTTGGTGAAAAACAAATGTCTTGCCGACTGTCATTTGGTGCTCGATATGACTTGTGAGCATTCAGAGTAACGTCTCAGCGAAAGTGATGTCTTACTAAATGTTGAATGTTTCAGTATAACCCTTAATGACTTGGTATGAACTCTAAGTGAAGGACGATAGTCTTGCTGACTATTAAATACTTTGGAGTAACTGTTGAACATCAATGTAACCTCTTGGCGATAGCGATAAGTCTCATCGACTGTTGGATGCTACAGAATAACAATGAAGGCTTGATGGGATGTCTTAGCAAAAGTGATATGTCTTGGCTACATGCCGAAAGCTGAGCGATAGCTCTCTGGACTCGATGTAACATCTTGCCAATAGGTAAACTCTTGGTGATATTGAATATGAAGCCTTTGGGCATCAGGGAGACACTTCTTGTGTCTGACCAACATGCCGATAGAGTGTGAACTTGTTTGAATGAGTAAGACTTTCCTATGTGGCATCTCATGGACCAATCAGAGGAGTCGAATGGGAACCGTTGGAAGACAATCCATTGTGACAGTTCTATGAGGAAGCTTGACAAATAGGGAACAACATGAATATAGTTTGAAGTTGTTGATGCTCGTGGGTTCGGTTGGTTCAAAGAACAGTTGTGTGAATAGTTCGAATTGTATCAGAGTGATTTCTATTATGTCAAGTCTATAACTTGAAGGTTCCTGTACAAAGATTGATCATTGTGAAAGTTGTAATTTGGCATCAGAAAGATAAGTCAAAACTTGTATATAATCTTTATTACTGTAATACAAAGTGACTTCTCTTGGTGTGGTGGGTTTTTCTCCCGTAAGGGTTTTCCTACGTAGATCTAGTGTTCATATGTGTTTTTCTAATTCTCTGTTTCTGATATTTAATTCAAAGTGCATCTTAATTGGACTGTAATTGAAAAATTAAAAATATATATGCATTCTTCCCTGAGGTATTAACGTTAGGAGAGTTGTTTCCACATTTAATTTTCCTTACAAGTGGTATTAGAGCCTGGCCAGTTGTGTTATCCTTGTGGGTACGTTGGGTTTTTTTTGTCAATTCTGTTCAGTGGGAGTCTTGTAGAAGTTTGTCAATTTCTAATTATAGATTGAGATGGCTAGCACATCAGGAAAGATTGAAATAGAGAAATTCAATGGCAGCAATTTTGAGTTGTTGAAACTTAAGATGGAGGATCTCTTAGTGGATCGTGATCTTTGGATTGCTATGTCTGGAGTGAAACCTATAGGCATGAAGCAAGAAGATTGGGACCTTGCAGATAGAAAGTCTAAGGGGCTGATAAGGCTCTGTTTGGAAAATCCATTCTTCTCAATGTGCATGAAGAGAAGACTGCATCTTCCTTGTGGAAGAGACTGGCATCTATTTATCAGGGGAAGTCTTTGGTGAATAAACTATTCCTGAGGAAGAAGTTGTATTCTTTGAGAATGCAGGAAGGAGGGTCTGTAGTTGATCATTTGAATGCATTTAACATGTTGCTTGCTCAGTTAACATCTGTTGGTGTGAAGACTGAAGAAGAGGATCATTGTATGCTATTATTGTGTTCTTTGCTAGACTCTTGGGATCATCTAGTGATGGCTATTGAGAGTACAACGTCCAGTTTCAAGATGGAAGATGTGGTTGCATCTTTGTTGTCAAAAGAAATGAGAAAGAAATCTTCTGAGATGGTGAAGGAGGCCCTTAATGTTAGAGGAAGATCAAAAGAGAAAGGCAAGAAGAAGGACAAGAAGTCCAAACTAAAATCAGAAGGGAGATGAAAGTCTCTTGGAAAGAAGTCCAAGGTGAAATGTTGGAACTATGGGCAACCTGGTCATGTACAAAAGGATTGTAAAGAGGAGAAGAAGAAGAAGAAGAAGAAGAAGGGGTCTTCTAACAATGATTCTTCTCATAGTGATGCAAACGCCTTCATTACAGCCTTGGCTACACAGGCATCAGATGATGTTTGGTTGATTGATTCTGGAGCATCTTTCCACATGACATCTCATAGAGACTGGTTCACAAAGTATGAAGAATACGATGGTGGAAAGGTGTACTTGGCAAGTGATTCAACTTTAGAGATTTTTGGTTGTGGAAGAGTAAAAATCCAATTCCCCGATGGCAGAGTGAAGGGGATCAATAATGTAATGCATATACCAGGTCTAGCTCAAAACTTACATTTTGTAAGTATGCTAAATGATATTGGACTACAAGTCATGTTCTCTGGAAATGGCTGCAAGATGACTAGAGGTTCAATGGTGTTGGCTAGAGGTGCTCGAATTGGTACCATGTACAAGCTGGATGCACAGGCTGTTCAATGTAACAGTGTCTCTGTAAAGTCACAGAAAGCTACTCATGGAGGTAAAGAGGGAAATATCCCTAATTATGTAAACTCTATGGAAGTAAAACTTCCAGCAAAGAAGAATATGCTTTGGCATCATAAGCTAGGCCACATTGGAGAGAAAGGTTTAAAATCCTTGAAGAAAAAAAACTTGGTTGAGGGACTTGAAGATTGTAATCTTGAATTTCAATTTTGTGAACATTGTATATATGGAAAGTAGCACCGTGTTTCTTTTTATTCGAGTCCTCATAAATCTTCTGGTTTGTTAGATTATATCCATTCTGATGTATTTGGTCCAGTGGATGTTCCTTCTTTGTCTAAGTCAAGATACTATGTGTCATTCATTGATGATTATTCAAGAAGAGCATTTGTTTATTTTTTGAAAAGTAAATCAGAAGTGTTCAGTCGATTTAAGGAATTTAAGAACCTTGTAGAAAATCAGACTGGTAGAAAAATAAAATGCTTAAGGACTGATAATGGCGGTGAATTATGTTTTGATGAATTTGAGAGGTATTGCAAAGACCATGGGATTAAAAGACATAAGACTACTCCTTATACTCCACAGTAAAATGGAGTTGCAGAAAGGTTCAATAGGATAGTGATGGAGACAACACAAAGTATGTTTAGTAGTGTTGGCTTCGAGGAGAAGTTCTGGGCTGAGGCTGTATCTACTGCATGTTACCTAATAAATCATTCTCCAAACTATTCTCTTGTTGAGATAACACCTTTGGAAGCGTGGTCTGGTAAGAAGCCCTCTTTAAGACATTCATTTTTTGGCTATGAGGCATATGCTCATGTGCCAGATGTGAAAAGATCTAAACTAGAGAACAAGGTTGTCAAATGTATTTTTATTGGCTATAATGCTGTCATAAAAGGATACAAGCTTTGGAATCCTGATACAAAGAAGGTTGTATATAGCAGAAGTGTAATCTTTCATGAGCTGAAACCTTCTACCTTGGATCTGTAGTTAGAGACAAAGTCAAAAAACAATAAGGATGTAGTTGTAATTCCTCCTACACCAGAGAAAGAGTAATTCAAAATTCAAAATTTACCTGAAACTGAGGAGAGCTCAAGTAGTTCTGAAAGTTCTAAAGAAGAAGAACCTCAGCCTCAACAAGTGAGGAGGTCAACCCATGAAAGAAAACAACCAGATAGGTATGGGTTCTCTTTGATAGATTCTACTTGTGCCTATGCTTTAATTTATAGCACTAATGAGCCTAGTACTGTAAAGGAGGCATTTAAAATGTCTAATTCAGACTCTTGGTTGGAAGCCATGATTGAAGAAATGACATCATTAGAAAAGAATGAAACTTGGAGTTTGGTGCCCTTGCCTAAAGGTAGGAAAGCTGTTGGCTGCAAATGGGTATTTTAAAAGAAGATTGGTCTAGATGGCAGTGTGGAAAAATATAAGGCGAGGTTGGTTGCAAAGGGTTATTCCCAGGTATAGGGAATTGATTATGGGGAAATTTTTTCTCCTGTAGCTAAGCTGACATCTATCATATTTCTTTTGTCACTTGTAGCAGCATATGACTTAGAGGTTGGATAGATGGATGTGAAGACAATATTTCTTCGTGGTGATTTTGAAGAAGAAATCTATATGTCCCAACTTGAGCACTTTGTTGAAAAAGGTAAAGATAAACTGGTTTGCAAGTTAAAAAAGTCTCTGTATGGGTTAGAGTAGTCACCTAGAATGTGGTACCAGAAATTTGATACTTTTGTATCATCTTTGGGATTTGTGAGATCAAAATTTGATCACTGTGTTTATTATAAAGCTAAAAGTGATCAAGTGCTTATTATTTCTCTCTATGTTGATGATATGTTGTTCATAGGCAATAGTAAGCTAATGATTTCTGATCTTAAGTCTTAGTTGTGTGCTAAGTTTGAAATGAAAGATCTTGGTACAGTAAGGTATATTCTAGGGATGGAGATAACCAGGGACAAGAATAGTAGAAAACTTTGGCTCAGTCAGAGTAAGTATATCAAGACTATTCTAGAGAGATTTTGTATGAATGATTGCAAGTAGCTAATTGTTCCAGTCTTCTAGGGAATGGAGCTATCTATTCAAGACTGTCCAAAATCTCCTACTAAGATGGAGGACATGACCAGTGTACCCTATGCTAGTGCAGTAGGTAGTCTTATGTATGCAATGGTTTGCACAAGGCTAGACATTTCCCAAGCAGTGGGAGTTCTTAGTCGGTTTATGGCTAATCTAGGAAGAACACATTGGGATGCTATGAAGAGAGTGTTTAGATATTTGAAGGGAACTTCAGAATATGCTTTGTGTTACCATGGGAACTTGGTTGAGTCATAGAAGACTCTTAGCATTCATGGATATGTAGACTTTGATTGGGCAGGGGACATTGACAGTAGGAGGTCCACTAGTGGATACATTTTCATGTTGAATTGTGGTGCAGTGAGTTGGATGAGTAAGTGGCAGGCTGTAGTCGCTTTGTCCACTACAAAGGCTAAATATATGACAGCTACTCATGCTTGTAAAGAAGCAGTTTGGTTAAAACATTTGTGTTCTAACATTGGTTTTGATGCAGGACTAATAACTATTTTTTGTGATAGTCAAAGTGCAATTTGTCTGGCAAAGAATCCTACTATCCATACTAGGATAAAACATATAGATGTACACTAACACTTTGTATGAGATATGGTGGAGGATGGAAAGGTCAGTTTGGAAAAGCTTGATACTCTAGAGAATGTTGCAGATTCATTGACGAAGTGAGCATAGACAAGTTCTAGTGGTGTTCCATTTCAATGGGCCTTAGTGCCCATGATTTTTCAGTAAGTTTTGTTATGCTCTGGAGGTGCCTATGTGATCTTTGTCAAGTGGGAGATTGTTGGAAATATATGTCTCAATCCCATAGGCTGAAACCTCTATTGGAGCCAAGTCGGTGTGACATACTCTGGGTCTGGCCGACTAGCAGCTTTGAATCTTGTTGAACAGATCAGGTCGATGTGACCTTGCAGAAGTCTTGCCAAACGCTTTTACTTTGGAGCCTATCGTTGTGATAGTTTGTTCATTGTAACCTCTCATTGCGTGGAGATCTCTGGCCGACAGGCCATTCAATTGGGCGTCAGGGAGACTCAAAGCAACTGGGGGCTTCAGAGTGATTTCAACACTTGGGAAGAAGTCCCAGTGACATTGGAGGTCTTGCTGATGGGGATACACATTGAAGTCATCGGGATAACCTATGGCAGCTTGGTAAGAAGTCTTAACGATATGGATGTCTTGCCCACAGTGTTTAGTTTGAAGACATCAGAGTAGATCAAGGTGATCATTATGAAGTCTTGGCAACTCGAGGGGTCTTGTCGATAGTAGTATGACTACAGAGTAACATGAGAGAGCTTGGTGAAACCTCTTGGCAAAAGACGAATGTCTTTCCAACTATCATTTGGTGCTCGGTATGATTTGTGAGCATTTGGAGTAATGTCTTAGTGAAAGTGATGTCTTGCCAAATGTTGAATGTTTCGGTATAACCCTTAATGACTCGGTATGAACTCTTAGTGAAGGTTGATAGTCTTGCCGACTGTTGAATACTTTGGAGTAACTGTTGAACATTGATGTAACCTCCTGGTGATAGCGATAAGTCTCATCCACTGTTGGATGCTTCAGAATAATAATGAAGGCTCGATGGGATGTCTCAGCGAAAGCGATATGTCTTGGCAACATGGCGAAAGTTGAGTGATAACTCTCTGGACTCGATGTAACATCTTGCCAATAGGTAAACTCTTGGTGATATTGAATATGAAGCCTTTGGGAATTGGGGAGACACTTCTTATGTCTCATCGACATGCTGATACAGTGTGAACTCATTTGACCGAGTAAGACTTTCCTATGTGGCATCTCGTGGACCAATTAGAGGAGCCGAATGGGAACCATTGGAAGACAGTCTGTTGTGATAGTTCTGTGAGGAAGTGCGATAGATAGGGAATGACATGTGAATATAGTTTGAAGTTGCAAATGCTCATTGGTTCAATTGGTTCGAAGAATAGTTGTGTGAACAGTTCAAATTATATCAGAGTGATTTCTATTCTGTGAACTCTGTAACTGGAAGGTTCCTATACAAAGATTGATCATTGTGAAAGTTGTAATCTGGCATCAGAAAGATAAGTCAGAACTTGTATGTAATCTTTATTACTGTAATACAAAGTGACTTCTCTTGGTGTGGTGGGTTTTTCTCTTGTAGGGGTTTTCCCACGTAAATCTGGTGTTCATCTATGTTTGTCTAATTCTCTGTTTCTGATATTTAATTCAAAGTTCATCTTAATTGGATTGTAATTGAAAAATTAAAAGTATATCTGCATTCTTCCCTGAGGTATTGATGTTAGGAGAGTTGTTTCCGCATCTAATTTTCCTTACAGTACCAACTCCAACATATCGGTAGTAGAATATTCTTTTCCCTTAAAGCTACATCTTATCTACTTCCCTAGTTGACAACTTCTGCATATAGTATTAGTAGGTCTTATGATTCTAGGTAGTCCTCAAACTATCTCCTTTTTAGTGATCTTGACTAGGTTATCAAAATTCACATGTCCCATTCTCCGATGTCATAACCAACTCTCATTGATATGAGATACAAGACAATGACCATTAACTCCTTTCAACTAATAGATGTTTCCGTGAGTTCTTCGTCTAGCGAGAATAATATCTCCATTTTCATATCCTTTTCTAATTTCACAAGTATTTTTCTGAAATAAAATCTTAAAGCCATTGCTATACACCTTACGAACACTTAAAAGATTATTCCTCAAACCCTTCACATAATATACATCATCATTACTATGCACTCCATCAAAATCAATTGAACCTTTGCCATAGATCTTATCTTTTGAATCATCACCAAACATGACTAAACCACCATCATATTTTTCAAGTTTATTGAACTTAATCTTATCTTCAGTCATGTGATTTGAACATCCACTGTCAATTACCCAATATTCCTCTTCCTTTCTTGCATGAAATGCAGTAACCAAAGTACCTTCCATCCTATTCTTCTTAACTTCTAGAGGTTTCTTACACATTTTCTAGAGTTAGTGGATATAGATTTATTTTCCAAAGCTAAGAATAAGCATTCACTATCATCAACCTCATTTTTAGATTCATCATCAGAAATACTTTCCTCTTCCTAAACATATTACAACTTTTTATACTTCTTATTTAAAGAAACCAACAATCACAGAGATATAAATCAAGCACAGTGAACACACCAAATTGTATGCAATCAACCTAGTTAATAGACAGTCAGGGGTCTCCTTATAAAGGAGAAATATCCAAGTAGGAGTTGTTGAGGTGTTTCAACACGTCAACAGTCTATAAAATAACTAAGAAAAATATTAGGAAAATATCAACCTACACAATAAATGCCTAAGTAGGCTTAGGTCAAGATATGTGTATGCAAGCATTAACTACACTGACACCCCCCCTTAACCATAACTTAGGTTGGCATGGATAAAATGGGTCTCGACTACAAGCCTGGTAAGGTACCCATGTACAATGCAATCTCTCTAAAAATTAGAGTAAGATAGAAAACCCAATGGGAAAAAAACTATCCTCCAAAAACAGAGAAGTGAAGATTAGAAAGCCCCCCATAAGGATGATGATGATGTTGATATAGACCGCACACCATGAAGATCTCATAGATGAATGAACTTGCTCTCAATGAAGGGTTTGGTGAAGATGTCAACAACCTACTCTAAAGACTGGAAAAATACTAATTCGATGATCTTACCATGAATCAACTCTCGAATGTAATGCATATGAATCTCTATGTGTTTAGCTTATTGATACTTAACCAGATTCCTGCATATCTGAATAGTACTCTGGTTGTCACAATAGATGACTATAGGTTGCTTGAAAGGAGTACCAAACTCAGAAAGAATTCCTTGAAGTCAGTAGCTAAGTTAACAACCCCCCTAAACTCTTCCTCTATGGATGATATAGCAATAGCATTCTGCTTCTTGCTAGACCAACTGATAGGACCTGTCAAACCAAGTGAAAATTTGTAACCTGAAGTGGACTTATGATGCTCAGTGTCACCAGCCCAATATGAATCTGTATAACCAACCAAGTCAAGTGATGAACCAATTCTGTAGTGAATCCCAAACCCAAGAGTACCATGAAGATAGTGAAGGATTCTCTTAGTTTCTTTCCAATGTAGCTCATGAGTTTTTTGCATGAATCTTGAAACCATGCCTACTACATAGGAAATGCTTATCCTAATATGAGTCAAGTATATAAGATTACCAACAAGTTGTCGATACAATGTAGCATCAACCAATGTTGTAGTACATTAAGTCTCAAGCTTGACTGCAAAAAGAAAGGGAGTCAAAGATGGTTTGCAAGTAGTCATATGAAAACATGCAAGTAGATCAAGAGTATACTTGGGTTGTGCAAGAGTAATCCTTGAAGCTAACTGTGAAATATCTATTCCAAGGAAGTAGTGCAATAAACCCAAGTTTTTCATGTCAAATCTATCCTGAAGTGATGTATTCACTACTACAATGGCAGATGAAGTACTCCTAGTAATCAAAAGATCATCAACATATAGAACCAGTATAAAAATTGAATCATCCTATCATAGTAGATAAACATTGGGATCAAAATGAAATCTATTAAAACCTGAAGATAGGAGGTAGGAGTCCATCTTGGGATACCAAGCTCTAGGAGCTTGCTTAAGGCCATAGAGAGATTTCTTAAGTCTACAAACTAAGGATGAATCCTAAATAAAACCTAGTGGTTGTTTCATGTAGATTTCCTCCTTGAGGTCTATATGAAGAAAAGCACTCTTCACATCCATCTGATGTACATTCCATCCATGTGATGTAGCTATAGGAAGTGTGAGTCTGATGGAAGACATCTTAGCAACTGGTGCAAGGGTACATGTGTAGGATCATGATGGGCCAAAAAGTGGCAATATGATGGGTATGTATAGGGTATGTGGCTGACCACTTTTTTTAACCCAAAATTGATGAAACGAAAAGGGTTTTTTAAGGAGATTCTTAGCTTTCCACCAATATAAATTATGCTTTATTTTGAATTTAATAAATAATTATTATTTAATTTCAATTTGAATTACAACTAAAATCCTAATTGATAGGTTGATTGAAAAATATCTATAGATTTCAAATAGTATCACATTTTTAAATATGAGACTTGTGTCACATTCTATGATTCACATAGTATAGGATTAAAAAAAGAAAAAATGTATTTGATGAAGTGTTGACCAAGTTAAGGTGGTCAGACATACGAGTTTTTATATTTTTTAAAATTTGTAATAAAAAATTCATAATTAATTATTTACTTGGAAAAAAATTACAAAAAAATATGCATCACATCGGGACATGAGTCCTCTACCTATATATAAAATCTTATAAAAAAATATTATCATTTGATTGTGATTAGGGTGGTCAGACAGACACCTAGTTCTTATTTTTTCCTTGAAATTTAAGTACTACTACATTGAAATTTCAAATTTTCACCAAATAAATTTTCTTTTTTTAAAAATAAACCTAGTAGTTTAGAAACTACATTCAATTTTCTACAAATTCTATTCTTACACATTTTTGAAATACTATAGATAACTTATTCAATTTTTTACATCAAGTTGCCTAGCTCTAATTTTTCTGAATTTTTTGCCACTTAAGGGCTTGTTTTTCCCATGATGATCTTGCACATGCTTGCAATGGTTTATGTATAGTCAATGCCTACAACTTGTGAAAAACCTTTGACAACCAGTCATTCTTTGTACTTATCAACTAACCCATTTACTACAAATTTAGTTCGATATATCCACCTACATTGAACTATCTTCCTTCCCTTAGGAAGTGAAGTCAAATCCCAAGTGTGATTTCTAATCAAGGAATCATATTCCTCATCCATAGCAATATCCCACTCTAGTATGCCTAATGCCTTTCTGAATGTCCGTGGATAAAAAACTAAAGCAAATAAGGCATGTGGCCCCCCTTGAAAATCTACTTGAATCAATCTATCCTCTGTTGAATTCTATACCACGGTATCCATCCTATGTATAGTGTAAGACATGGGTGAGTCTAGTGCAAATATATCAACTTCTAATGCAATCCCTAAACTAGATGAAGATGAACCCTCATCACTGTGAGAACTGGAAGAAGAGGATACTAGACACTAGGAATCTACTGAGAATGATCTAAATCATTGGTACTATAATCAAGATCTGAAGAGTCCACAATATGTTGAGAAGTGTCAAGTATAGTTTCAAGAGATGTTTCTTGAAACTTAACACTTATTTCAATAAACTCATGTGTGGTAGGGTGGAGTAGGTGATAGCCTTTTACACCATCTAGATATCCCACAAATATGTAAGGTTTGGATTGTGGATCCATAGCCTTGTGTTTCTCTTTTGGAATTTGTGTCATGCTATGCGAGCCAAAAACTCTAAAATGATCAATTGCAGGTTTCCATGATTTCCAAGCTTCGAAGGGAGTGATACCTTTCAAGGCTTTATGTGGAACTCTATACTATATGTAACATGCATAGTTGATTACTTCTACCCAATATGATGGTGTGAGGCCCTTAGAGTGAATCATAGAATTAGCCATCTCTTTTAAAGATCTATTTTTACATTCTACAACACCATTTCGTTGTGGGGTATAAGGAACTTTGCACTACAAATCTATCCCCTCCGATATACAAAACGGCTCAAAACTATTGTTGACATATTATCTCCAATTATCTATTCGAAGAACCTTGATGAATTTCCCTGATTGTTTTTCGACAAGAGCTTTGAAATCTTGAAAAGATTCAAACACTTCTGAGTTTTTTCTAAGAAAGTAGACCCATGTAAAATGTGAGAAATCATCAATGAAGGAAAGAACATATCTAGCCTTTGTAAAATATGGATGGGGGAAAAGCCCCTGAAACATCACTATGAACAAGTTCTAAAACTTGTGTTTCCCTCCATCATTTACCTTTGTCATTTTTTTCTTCTAGATGCTTGCTAAGTGCACAACCCTCACAAAGCCCTTTAGAAAATTTAACCTTAGGTAATCCCTTAACCATATTCTATTGACATAGTTGTTCAAGATAACGGTAGTTAAGATGGCCAATCCACTCATTCGATAGTTTGCTAATGTCATTTTAATGAGTTAGTAGTGATTTTGGAGAAATATCTATGGAAAAATTGGAGGAGGCATATAATCTGGATTGGTGATTTTCTTCTCCTATTGCTACCAAATTGTTGCTTTGTAATTCTCTTATCTCAACTGAATCTAGAGAGAATTGTACTCTCATTCCCTTCCCTAAATTATTTATTTGATACACTGAAATAAGATTAGTTGAGAGCGATGATACACTTAGAACAATTGCAAATGTTCCTCCTTCAACTTCAATAGACCCTCTCCCTTTTACCAATGTTGGAGTATCATCACCTAAGGTGATTGTGGATGGTCATGCCCACAAAAGGATATTAAATTTACGACAAAACTTATCATGGGAATTGGACATTCTAGCAGGTGACTAATATCTTTTCATGGTCGTTCATTTACTTGTCAAACCAGGGAACATATACTTGAAATGGAGCGGCACTGTATGTGCACTAAGAACTAGTTTCAATCACAACCTATCGAAAATAAATACTTGGAAAGAATTATACCTACATTATAGGAAGGTAATGCAAATTTCTCTTAACTCAACCATAATTTAAACAAAGCAGAAATCATAACAGCTACGACTGATAAACAAACTATGAACTAGCCTTATGCTGCAAGAACAAATACAGGGATGGATTCCCAATGCTGCAGGAACAATATAAGACTGAGTTTGCACTAAAACTTTGCAGAATGAAATCTAACTTATGATAAAAAATAAATAAATGATTAACTAACTAACTATAGATACTTACTAAGTGGGCCCCCTTAGCAAGCATCAACTAACTATGCAAGAGTTGAACTCAAATCTTCATCAGCTTTTATTTATAAACTCAAAATGGTATACATTGTTCTACTCATATGAAAACTAACACAAAAACTCTATCTCTTATTATCATACTAACTCTTACATGTTATCCTTCCATATTTGCTATGCTATGCTTGTCGTGCTCCCACTCGCGCAGGAGGAACACTTATTTAAACAAGAAAAAAAACTAACTAACCCTAACAGAGAAAGACGTGGATGTAAATGTATCCTAGAATCAAGGAAGAAACTTCTAATAAATGAAAGCATATCCATTCAACCCGATCCAGGGAGAAGATTTAGCATTCCACTCTTTCCACTTTAAATGATCATTATGTTTCTTCCCAATGACCCGGACAAAGAGTCTTCGCTGGAACAACTTCCTCGACATTGTGCAGGAAATGGACTTTACTACAGGGCCGATATCCACTGTGCTTGACTTGCTCATGCTCCCTTCAACAACCTGTGATGCACAAGGAAACAGAGGCGAAAGAAGGCATGCGTGGCAAACAACACGATACATTTATTAATCACTTATTAAATCTATCCCATTATTCAAAAACCATATGCATTATATCAGTCATTTGGGAAGTCAAAACAGGGTAATAAATAAGACACATGGAGATGTTAGGCTACAAGAATGTAGGAATGTATTGCTACAGGATACCACCCATTTTAGATAAAATGTCTTTAATAAAAGAGTTAAAAAATCCTTTAGCAATAAAAGTAGAGATATTACTAATACATCATGATACTCAAATTATGAGCATATCCTGAGCTCATCATCTGCCCCCTACTTAACCCGATGATGGTCCACTAGCATTAAGCTTCCTGGTTGTTTCCTTGAAATCCGTAGAAGCAGTATGACTTTTTGGCATAGTCCTAAATTTATAATAGAAATCTCTGAAATCTTTCCATCTTTCATATCTGAGGTTCTTTGCATCCCTATTAACATCTGTAGCATGATAGGGATAAAGTGGCCACATTAAAACCGAAGGTCGAAATGTTATTGGCAACCATAATTCGTACCTCTTCTGAAGACCAAGCTAAATGTACCTCTCTATCCTTCCAAGGGCTGCTTTGAAACTCAGGGGGCTATGTGGCTTAGATTTTTTGAGCCCAACAGTCAATTTCTCCCATCTCTTTTCAATTTTGGAAGAGGCAAGCTTCCAGAATAGGTACGGTTGGCCTTTGAATTCCTCATACACTTGCTTTCTGATATCAAATATTTTTACTCTTTCTGCTTGATTGTTGAACCCATATGCTACAGTGAACCAAGTTTTTAACATTGTATAAGGATTTGTGCTTTCTGATCACAGTGGTATAGGCTCATCCCTTTAAACTTCTTCATAGGCTTCTAGTTATTTGCCATAATTGGTTTCATTGGCTGCCCATGACATAAGTGACCTCAAATGGATGTCACCAATGTATAGAAGTGGATTCCACTTTGTTTCAGAGGGAATTATGAATCCATGCAAATAGAATTCACAAAGAATTCTTTAGCCAATTAGGAGCCACTTGGTATGCATCATAGAATTATTTGGATATATTAATGATAGGATCTAAATTCCTTGAAACCCTCATTAATTGGAACCAAATAAATTGTTCTTTTAGGCACATGGCATAGACTCTAAGCGGTGGCCTACACTCCATAATCTTACTAGTTATTTTCAACATTTCATCCATTTTCTTTTCATCTCCTCAATTTCCTGTTTCTATCTTTCAATTTCTCTTTTCAGCTTCTTCTCTTCTTCCCAAAGACTTTGTTGAATTTCAGTCTTGGCTAGGTGGCGGAAACTCAGGGTTTGAAATGTGACCAACCTCCATGTGGTCTTGAAGTATTCCAAAAATTCAATCAAAAATGTCTTTTTGTAGACAACCATGGCTTGACAAGTTGCATGGGGTAATGAAGCTTCATTGGCCACTTCCAAGGGTTGTTCTTCCTCTTGCTGTAGGATGAATTCATGTTGCTATGTAGGACAAGATTTTACTTCCTCCAAAAATTTCCTAGTTGCTTCAGCCAAGTCATCAAGACTTGGCATTCCCCTTTCATTACTATCATCTTGTGTTTCATCAACTTCCATTGATTCATTCAGCATTTCCTCAGGAACAACAAGTGGGTCATGTGAAACATTCTCAGGTATATTTTCAGAATCATCATGGCCGTGTTCTTCAGAATCCTCTAAAATTATTATAACTTCAGGTTGAGTTGAAGCAGGGGAGACTTTACATTGTTTTCTTGTTGAAACTCTTCTTGGCAATGTTGCAGCTACCGGAGGTGCTCTCGTAGCTTTCCTCTTTCTGAATTGCCTAGAGGGCTCTGCCTTATCAAAAGATGATGGTGAACTTGTGGTGGCAACATGTGTTGCTGTAAGAGAGATTGTTGTAGGAGAAGATGCTGCAGGAGTAGAGCATTGCCTTTTCTGAGGATGAGGGTTAGATTTTAGGGTTTGTTCTGCCCTAGATGACTCTCCTACCTTTTTTTTTCCTTTTTCTCTCCTACTGGAAGACCTAGTTTGCACCTGGACAGAGGACTCTGGTGTGAAGGCTGCAGGACTAGGTGCTACAAGACCAGATGACCCTTGCCCTACTTTCCTACTGGTAGATGCTATTTTCTCTTTCTTTTTCTTAGGCCATGGAGCAAGTTCCCTAGGGGGTTCTAGAAGTTGCAGGCTCTTTTGGGCAACAAATTCTTGCCAGGAAAGAGGTGACACACCCCTCAAAGAGCATTCAATCAATAGTTTTATAAGGACATGGTGGGCAATAGAGTTATCCTTCCCCTTTTGGGTTTCATGGGCACATTGTTCTAGAAATTTTAACAAAAAGTTTGGGACATTAACAGCTAACCCATGCCTCATATGACTTAGCAATTTAAAATGGTAGGAATGTAGGTAAGAAAAATGGCCTTCACATGTTAAGTACCTGATTATAAAAGTAGCATATTCTAGATATGGGGGAGGAAACGACACTCACTTGCATCCTTGCTTAGAGACCTCCAAGGGTCCATCAGTTAGTAGTACTGTAAATTCTGCCCTAGCAGAAACAACATCTAAAGAAAAATTCTCTCCTATAGCTGGAAGCCTATTTACCTCTACAATTCATTCTTCAGTTACAGCTACTATTAAACCCCATACTGAAGCTTCCCCTTCTGAAAGAGTTCTTAAAAATTTCCCAGCAGCTTCCTCATTGAAAGTATCTAACCTCAAAAAATAGTTTAGCCAACCACAATTATTGAACGCCTACATTGTTTGAGAATTCTACGTTAAAATCTCATGAGCTACAAGCTCATGTCTTACCAATTGACCACCCATATTTGCAAATTACCTCAGCCGAGATTCTAGAAACCCAAAACTTTTCTGAAAATGCAAAAGAAAATTCTTCTGCTCTGCTTCTTTCTACTTCTTTCAGCCCTGCCGTCACTTTTCTCTTCTTTTCCAAAAATAACACGAAAGATAATTGCATGTAATGATTATAGGAACTATTCATATCAAGCAGTTAATATTGTTTAAGATAAAATAGGAAGCCATATTTGGAAAATACAAGAAGAATAAAAAATATCTCATTGAAATGGATTACCCTACCCCCTACTTAAAAGTTGACATGTGTCCACACATGGGCGAAAGGACATGTGAAGCATGGATGATAAAGACTGATATGTACATAGTAGTTGTTGAATAAATGAAATAAATAAATAATGTGATTAAGAAAAGATATCGTATACCTTTCAATTAATGCTTGTACATGCTAGGAAAATCATAGCGCACCATGAAATGATGGCTGGAATAGAAACAATGAATGAGGTGGTACGACATGATGGATGACGTGGAAGAAAAGAGAATGAATGGAAGTGATGGATGGGAATGGAGAATGTGGCATCCTTGAAAAGGAAACCTTTATTATGTGCATGCAACATGGAATTTAAAGAGATGTTGCAGGAGAAAGACCGAAGCCTTTCACTGCAGGAAGATCAGTGGCCATATTTGGAACAAACTGCTGCAGGAACTCATCTTTAGATGTTGGCTTATGATACAACTGAAGTCGGTGTCCATTAACTAGTAGATTGAATCGAACTGGATCTATTGTGGCTAACTGCACTGAGCCATTATCAAATACATTTTCTACTTCATAAGGACCAAGCCAACATGTGGTTAGTTTACCTTTATTTTCTTTGTATCTGGAGTCATAGAGCAGCGCCCAGTCACTGGCAGAGAATTGCTTAGTTTGAATATGATTATCATGCCATTTCTTTCTTTGCTATTGGAAAATTTTAGTATGCTATAGGGCAGCTTTCCTTAGCTCATCCAATGCATTCAACTGCAGGAGGTGTTCCTTTTGAGCCTCAGAGATATCAATATTAAGCTGGAGAGCAGTCCTCAAGGTTATATGCTCAAACTCTATTGGCAACATAGCATTCTTACCATAGAGTAACTCAAAAGGAGTAAACCCTGTAGTCATTTTCCATGTTGTTCTATAAGCCCAGACTACTTCAGGTAGGCGACTGCTCCAATCCTTCTTGTATAACTAGACTATCTTTGTAAGGATTGCCTCAATTTCTCTGTTAGTAACCTCTACCTGGCCATTGGCTTGAGGGTGATAGGGGCTAGACTTTTTGTGCCTGATCTTGTAATCATTCATCAGTGCAATGATTAAGTTGGATGTAAACTAAGCTCCTTGATTAGTAACAAGTTCCCTTGGGACTCCAAATCGAGTAAAAATTTGCTCATACAGGAACTCAACAACTTTGTTGTCACAGGCATGTGTCATTGCTTTCACTTCTACCCACTTGGTTACATAATCAGTACACACCAAAATGAATGATTTTCCATTGGATGGAGGATCAATAGGCCCAAAAAAATCCATGCCCCATTTTTCAAACGGACTGACCACCACTTGTGGATGCAGGGGAATTTCATTAGACCTTTTTGGTCTCCCCATGCATTGACATCTGTCACATTTCCTGGTATAGGCTGCTGCATCTTTGTGTAGTGTGGGCCAATAATATCCTGTATTGAGCACTTTCATAGATGTTCTCTTGGCTGCAAAGTGCCCTCCACATCGCTCATCATGACAGGCATGTAAAATGTTATAGGTCTCATCTACCCTCACACATCTTCTCATGACTTGGTCAGGTCCTGTATAAAATAAAAAATATTCAATCTATGAAAAGTTAAAACTTTTCTCTACCAGCAATTACCTTTCCCTTGGTGAAAAGTGTGCTGGAATTTTGTTGGCTGCTAAATAATTTGCAATATCTGCATACCATGGAGTTTGAGTAGCAATAAAAAACAGATTTTCATCAGAGAAGCTATCATCAATTACCTCAGGAGTGTCAGGTGTAGGTGTTTGAAGTCTTGACAAGAAATCTACAACCACATTTGCTTGGCCTGGCTTATCAATAACTATGATATCAAATTCTTGCAACAATAGGAGCCATGTTGCTAATCTGCCAGATATGGCAGGCTTATTCATGAGGTATCTTATTGCTGCATGATCTGTATGAACAAATATTTGGTAACCAGTTACATAATGTCAAAACTTGTTCAAGCCATACACAATTGCTAGCAATTCTTTTTCTATGATAGTATAGTTTAATTCAGGGCCTTGAAGATTTTTGCTAATGAAATATATGGCATGCTCAATGGAATTATCTTTCTGTCCTAAGACTGCACCTATGGCATAATCAGAAGCATTTGTGTGTATATGAAAAGGCAGGTTCCACTTCGGTCCTTGAAGAACAGGTGACTGAGTAAGTAAGTTCTTAAGCTACAGGAAAGACTTGTCATAGGCCTCAGTCCAGGAAAAATCATAATCCTTAGTCAATAAAGCATATAATGGACTGGCTATTTTGCTAAAATCTTTGATAAATCTTCTATAATATCTTGCATGTCCTAGGAAACTTTTAACATCCTTTTGTTTTGCAGGTGTTGGAAAAGTTATAATAACTTCTATTTTTGCAGAGTCAACCTGAATTCCTGCTTGAGAGACATGATGGCCTAAAACAATTCCCTCTTGCATCATCATGAAGCATTTCTCACTATTCAAAGACAAATTTTGCTCCTGACATCTTTTCAGCACTTTTTCTAGATTGGCCAATTCTTCTTAATAAGTAATTCCATAAGTAGTGAAGTCATCCATGTAGATTTCCATAGAATCATGAGAAATATCAGCAAGAATACTGATCACCACCCTTTGAAATGTTGCAGGTGCATTACATAGGCCAAAAGGTAAGACAAAGTAGGAAAAAGTACCCCATGGACTAGTAAAAGTTGTTTTGTCTTAATCATCAGGGGTGATTCTAATTTTATTATAGCCACTATATCCATCCAAAAAGGAGAAATACTTTTTCCTAGACAAGGAGTCTAGTACTTGGTCAATAAATGGAAGTAGGAAGTGATCCTTTTTAGTTGTTGTGTTTAGCTCCCTGTAGTCTACACAAACTCTCCATTTTCCACCTTTTTTAAGGAAAATTACCAATGGAGACACCCATTGACTATCTGAAATGGGGTAGATAAAACCAGCATCAAGTAACTTCCAGAGCTCTATTTTAACTATTTCCCTAAGTGTTGGGTTTATCCTTCTTTAAGCCTGTCTAACAGGTAAACATTCTTCCTTAATCTAGATCCTATGAGTACAAAGTTGAGGATCTATTCCCTTCATATCCCCATAGTCCCATGCAAAAGCTTTATGTTGTTCTTGCAACATTGTGACTAGGGTAGCTTATTATTTATATTCAGACAACGGCCTGGAGACACTTCTACTTGCCTGATAAGATCATTCATGGAGGCTGTTGATAAAGGTGGTGTCTGTATTTCATATGGAAGTAAATTATGATAAATTGTAGGATATTTAGGTATCAGGTCCTTAGAATTCAGTTGTTGCAGGAAACACTACTGAACATAGCTATCTACAGTAGATGAGCTACTCGGAAAAGGGTTGGACTGCAAAATATATAAAAGCAGGTCATCCTCACTCTGAAGCTATGAGAACATATTAGTTTGCAGCATCATTAGTTGAGCCAATTTATTGACTTTTTCAGTTTCATCTCCTAAATCTGGTCAAATTGGTTGAGACAAGTCTAGCTGAGGCTGAGCAGGTGGGTATAAAGCCAATTTCTTTCTTGACTGACCATCAGAAATTGTCATGTCTCCTGAGCAACATCCTATAAAAGCATCAGTAGTGGCTAACCATGGTCTACCTAGGATAATAGGATATCCTCCCAAAGTTTCCTAAGTGGACAATATGGTGAAGTCTGCTGGGTATTCCCAAGACTCAAGGATGACAATAACATCTTCTACCATTCCATCGGGCTTTACTGTGGAGCTATCAACAAGCTACAGGACAGTAGGTGTAGACCGAATGTTTAAGATATTCAAATACTCCATTGTATTCTTGGTCATTACATTGATAGTTGTACCAAGGTCAATCAAAACATTCTTTACTATCTGACCATTAATATTTATTTGTACCACAGGACTCCCAGGGTTAGTATATTTTGGAATGACTACCTTCCTTAACATAATACCTGCCAATTGTCCTAAAACATGGATAGTTTGGGGATCCTTTTTCTTTCTTCTTGGTTTCTTTAAATAGGTCTCCTTAATGACTTTTCCATAAATTGGGACATCTTTAATGGCTTGGAAGAGGGGAATTTGAATGTGTACATTCTTCAACTGATCCAAAATATCAAAGGTAGGCTCTTCCATAGACTTTGATGTAGTAATTTGCAATCTCTAAGGAAAAGGAAGTTTGGCCTGATGCTGCAGGATAGGTTCCTTAGAGACAGTATCTGATACAGGTATACGTTCTGCAGGTTCGGTAGATTGCTCAGAGGAAGAATCTAAATTTTTTGTAATTACAGGCGGCTGTGGAGCAGGAAGTGTGGTTCTAGATCTGAAATGGATATCATGAATATTCAGGGCATAAGTTGGATACTGATAGGCTTCTGGAAAATACATAGGCTACTGCTATTGTTGCTTATTATTAGGATTTGGAAATGGTTGAGCAGGCATAGGGGATTGTTTTGGAGGGCCAGTATTTGCTACTGGTGCTACAAGAAGTGGCATGAGGGCCTAAGGCTGTGGCTATTGAAATTACAGAGAGGCAGGGGATTGGTTCTACCATTGTTGTGGACTTCTCCATTGAGGATTCTGCTACCAGTTAGCTTGGGGTGGAGTCCATTGTCCTTGTGGCTGCTGCCAACCTCCTTGAGGAGATTGCCATTGAGGACTCTGATAGTTAGGCCAATGTGATTTAGGGGTATTCCAAGGGGGTGATGGTCCATATGTAGGTTGCCACTGGTTATTATAATTACAATAAGGATTACCAAAATTCAAAGGGTCTTGAGGCATACCTTGTCTTTGAGCCCATGGTCGCCTTTGTGCGATGAAGAATACTTGATCATCATCACTCTCTACCATCTTAAAGTCAGTAGGTAACTGCTTAGCCTCCAGATTAGCCACCGTCTTATATTTGCAGTCCCTTTTCTTCTATCTACAATGTGGATAGAACTCCGCCAAGATTGCTTCAACTTCCTCATGTTTCTTCCGAGCTTGCATAGTATCCAACTGTGTAGTCATATTGTTTATGATATCCTACTTGAAATCAGATAGCAAATTTGTGGTCTCCATTTGTGAAACTCCATTAATAGAAGACTTTCCCAATGTGGCTTGATGACCTCTACCATTCTTGACAATTGCTCGAGAGTATTTAAGACATATTTTCTTGATATCATCCCAAGGCAGTTGGGTTATATCACCTCCTCCCATTAGGTCTAGAGCATCTATACAGGTACCACTGATTCCTCTTAGGAAGAGTAGTTTCTGAGACTCTTCATTGAGATTATGGTCTAAATTCTTTTTTAGTGAAAACAAGAATGTTGAGATATAATCTTACAGGCTTTCATCCTTCTTTTGTTGAATTCAGAATATATCATCTCCCTTACTACCACTCTTACAATATTCCTTATATTTCTCAAGAAATTTTGTTTGCATGGCTACCCAACTATCAACAACACCCCTTCCCAAACTCATGAACCATCTAAGAGCTCCTTCCTTCAAATTAGAAGGAAATAACTTCAGCCTGTGAGCATCTGAAGTGTAATCATAGCTGTGATAGAGGATGTCAAACTCGAACAAGAAAGTGTCTGGGTCCTCTATAACTAGTCCATAGAACTTGGGGAGTAATGAAGAAGGAATATTTTTAAGGTTATCATTATCTTGCTGCGCAACAATAGGAAACTCAAAAGTAGGAGGTTGATTAGGTGGATTTTGTACCATATTTTCCTGATGGAGTATTAGAGAAAATAGATTTTCTTCAGGTTCTTCATCAGCTGGGTCAAATGGCAATTCAACAAATAGGTTTTTAGCAAATGGATTAATATCTTGGTCTCCTTCTTCCACAAATAGATTATAAGCTGGTTCAGGATTGTTATCAATGAATGAAAGTTCAGGAAGGAATCTTCCCAGAGTGTCTCTTTTTCTATGCATGCAATAGAATGAATAGTGAATTGAAGGAATTTGAAAATTCTTGAAAAACAAACTAAACTACTGCTAACAATGACTTATGGCAGGTTCTTAGCTTAACACCATCCCTGGAAATGACACCAAAAATGGTTGTGTCCACAAAAGGATATGAAAATCATGGCAAAACCTATCCTGGGAATTGGACATTCCAGTAGGCGACTAATATCTTTTCATGGTCATTCATTTAATTGTCAAACCAAGGAACATATACTTGAAATGGAGTGGCACTGTATGTGCACGAAGAACTAGTTTCAGTCACAACCTATTGAAAATAAATACTTGGAAAGAATTCTACCTACGTTACAGGAAGGTAATGCAAAGTTTTCTTAACTCAACCATAATTTAACCAAAGCAGAAATCATAATAGCTACGACTAAGAAACAAACTATAAACTAGCCTTATGCTGCAAGAACAAACATAGGGATGGATTCTCGATGCTATAGGAACAATATAAGACTGAGTTTGCACTGAAACTTTCAAGAATGAAATCTAACTTATGATCAACAGAAAATAAATGATTAACTAACTAACTACAGATACTTACTAAGTGGGCCCCCTTAGCAAACATCAACTAACTATGCAAGAGTGTAACTCAGAACTTCATCAAATTTTATTCATAAACTCAAAATGGTATACATTATTTTGCTCATATGAAAACTAACACAAAAACTCTATCTCTTATTATCATACTAATTCTTACATGTTATCCTTCTATATTTTCTATGCTATGCTTGTTGTGCTTCCACTCGCGCAGGAGGAACACTTATTTAAACAAAAAAAACAACTAACTAACTAACCCTAATAGATAAAGACATGGATGTAAGTGTATCCTGGAATTGAGGAAAAGACTTCTCATAAATGAAAGCATATCCATTCAACCCGATCCAGGGAGAAGATTTAGCATTCCACTCTTTCCAGTTTAAATGATCATTATGTTTCTTCCCAACGACCTGGACAAAGGGTCTTCACTGGAACAACTTCCTCGTCGTCGTGCAAGAAATGGACTTTACTACAGGACCAAGATCCATTGCACTTGACTCACTCATGCTCCCTTCAACAACCTGTGATGCACAAGGCGACAAAGGTGAAAGAAGGCATGCGTGGAAAACAACATGATACATTTATTAATCACTTATTAAATCTATCCCATTATTCAAAAACCATATGCATTATATCAGTCGTTTGGGAAGTCAAAATAGGGTAATAAATAAGACACATGGAGATGTTAGGCTGCAGGAATGTAGGAATGTATTGCTACAAGATACCACCCATTTTAGATAAAAAAATCTTTAATAAAAGAGTTAAAACATCCTTTAGTAATAAAAGTAGAGATATTACTAATACATTATGATACTCAAATTATGAGCATATCCTGAGCTCATCAGTGGACATACTTGATGGTTCTAAGGATGAAAAGACAACTTGTGAAGAACCCATATGGTGTGAAGCACCAAAGTTTAGAATCCATGACGGAGTTAAAGATGCTTTAGCAAATAAGGCTTTTCCCTTTGATTTCTCTTTGTCCTTAGTATTATCTAGATTTTATGAAGATTCCTTTGATTTTATGAAGATGCAGTGATGTTCATCATGTCCAATATTTTTACAAAAGGTGCATGCAACTCTCTTTTTACCTTGAAAGTCCTTTATGGAATTGTTATTTTTTCTTTCTTTCATAACTTCCTTTTCCTTTTAGTGTTCTTCTTCTCCCCTCTTGAAGGTTTATGTGTTTCATTCCCTACAAGTAGGGCTTGAGGTTTCATAGAATTCAAAGTACCCATTTGAATTAAGTTTTCTTGCTCGCTTGTGAGATTAGCAATGAAGTTATCAAGTTTGGGAATAGACCATGAGGATCCAAGAGCCCTTTTAGTAGAGTAGAAAATTACAAACACAAAAAATTTGGGACCTAGCTTGGAAAGTACAAAAATCGTTAATTGATCCTCTTTCTTGTCAATTCCACAATATTTTAAGTGCAACTTCAAGGATTTAAACTCAGTAAAAAAATCTTGTAAAGTTGAAAAATTCCTAGGACTAAGACCTAAGGGTTGATTTTCCAACTCATGGCTTCTAGGTTCATCTATTTTCCCAAATAGTTTGTCAACACCTTCCCAAACATGGTTGGGTGTTGTCAAGTTCTCAACATGGAACAAAAAATTAGGAGATAAATTTAATTATAGAAAGCCAAATGCCTGATCACACTTATTAGAAAACTTTTATATGTCTTTAGTTGCATTAGGTTCTTTCTCTGTTCCCATAGTTACCCTATATAAACCTTTTTTATTAAGCACAAGAATTACTTTCACCTTCTAATCATGATAATTGAAAGGTGTTTAGGGCACTATAACAACATTAGATTCCATAATGCTTTGACTAAGATAGTTGTTTTGTAGAAATGCAAAAAAGAAAAGATAGAAATGCATGCAAAAGTGAAAAAACACAATTAACATCAGCACTTCTCGAGGAAGTGTGAAAAAGAACCACAGACAACACCCCCCTTGATTATTTGTTATTACTGCCCAATTTGGCACTTTATAAGTTAGTGTGTTTTACAAATGTCACATTCATTACAAAAGAATATTACTAATTTACAAATTTTTAACTATGACAAAAATTAAAAAAAACTACCCCCTTCATGCATGTTTTGAGGAAAAAAAACCCATTTACAAAGTTTGAAATCTTATCAGCACCTTTTTTTTTAATAGAAATAATGAACATTATTTTTTCTATTAAATTAAGTGCTAAAAGAAGCTTTCACTGCATAAGAGAGTTGTATTCAAATGAAAAATTTCAATGGCCGCGTGGAAGGCAGCTCAAGAGACCTACTCTGCCCTCAAAACCATGTTATTTTGTGTAAATTGTTGAAGGAGGTTTGTGGAACTTGTGCAAGTCTATTCCATATGCAGATCTACCCCCTTGTTGCAAGCCGTGAGTGGCACAAGCTGTAGGAGAAGCACCTTTTCATATAGGCCTCACTATTTGACTTTGTCAATTTTCCAATGATTTTAAAAGAAGATAAAAAAGATTGACTTTGGAACAATTTGTAGAGCCAAATCATAGGATTCCATAGCAAAAAAAATAGTGAGTAGTTATGCAAGGCTGGATGGTCTCCAAATCACGTGTGAAGGCCAAACTTCTATGTGCAAGAGAGAATCCCCTTCCCACACACCTTCACATAGATTTGGGTTGTTTGATTAGCACTAATGGCCAACACCAATTCAAAAGCGTAGGTTCCTTTAGATGAAAAAAAACCTACAAATTCTCTCCAATGACTTGGCTGTCCCACAATTTTATTGGCACACTTCACAAGCAAAACCAAATTTCTAGCCTTGAAGTCAAGGTTGTTGGGTATATGCAGCAGTTAGAATGCAATTTATGGAAATTCAAGTTGTAAAATAAATCGACACCAAGACAAATCACACCCAGATTGAGTTCCTTGTGCCTAAAATTTTAATGGACATCAAATTTGATCTAAAAAAAAGGTTATACAAAAGAAACATGACACAAATAATTATGGGTTTGCAAAAAAAAGTGATTAATTTATGCAATCCAACACCAATGTCGGAAATGTTAGAAATAGCAAAACAAAATAGGTAATCATCCCAATTCACAACAATAAGCTCAACAAAACCAAGGATATCACACCTCTTCCTAGAGAATATCATTGCCAGCTATGAGGATAAGATTCACATTCTTAAATTGAGCAAAAACAACAATATGTGTCACCTTTACAGGCTGATAACTCTCTGTTCTGCTCTGATACCATGAAGAAACCAACAATCACAAAGATATAAATCAAGCACAGTTTAAACACCAAACTATATGCAATCAACCTGGTTAATAGACAATCAGGGGTCTCCTTATAAAGGAGAATTATCCAGGTAGGAAGTGTTGAGGTGTTTCAACACCTCAATAGTTTATAAACTAACTAAGAAAAATATCAAGAAAATATCAAAAAATATCAACTTGCAAAATAAATTCCTAAGTAGGCTTAGGTCAAGATATGTGTATGCAAGCATTAATTACACTAACATTATCCTTCCTATCCTTATCCTTATAATCCTTGTTCTTTTTATGTGCAACCTTATTTGGACATCTTGAAGCATAATGACCAATATTACCACAACTAAAGCATTTAAAGGGAAACATACCTTTATACTTTCCGGTACTTTTCATCAACTTCCTAGTGAAGTTAGGTTCAAACTCATCAACATCATCACTATTCGGTTCCACCTTAATCTTCATTCCCTTAAATGTCATTTTTTATTTTCTTTTATCTTGTCATCTTTATGAAACTTTCTCAATTCAAATGTTCGCAAGGTGTCGAACAAGTGTTCCAAGGTGTACTTCTTAAGGTCATACATTTCTTCAATCATCGAGATCTTATCGTTGTAGCAATATGGTAGGGTGATTAGGATCTTCTCTATTATGTCTTCATCTGCTAGCTTTCCTTCTTGATTTCTAACCTCATTTGCAATCTGTTCAACCCTGTGAAAGAAACATGTAAATTCTTCACCATCTTCAATTTTCAAGTTCACAAATCTACACTTTGCCACCAGTCTCTTTGATAATTTCACTTTTTCATTCCCTTCTTACATGTCTTATAGCTTCTTCCAAACTTCATATGTAGTATCCAAATAAATAACCTTGATTCGCTCATTTTTAGATAGACCACTGCAAATTGCATACTTCACCCTCTCATTTTCTTCATAAGTAGAGATCTCATCTACAGTGTTAACACCACCAGATGGAGGTGTATAATTATTCTCAATCGCCTTTCAGGTCTTGAAACCAAGAGAGATAATATATCCTCTCATCTGCCCCTTCCAATCTTTGAAGTTAGTTCCATCAAACATAGGGATCGAAAACTTGTGCGCCATTGGATCTTCCTTAAGCAGTTAAGCTCAACAACAAGGAACCACAAGATCTGATACAAATTGTTGACTAGGTTCACGACAACTGAGAGGGGGGCTGAATCAATTGTCACACACCATCTAAATTCAAAACTTTATCACTTATGAAATCTTCAGCCACACTATTTTGTTATTAAATATGAGCATGAAACATAGATAACAGTAAGTAAATCAACACAATGAACACCATATTTTTACATGGAAAACCCAATAAGGGAAAACCATGGTAAGGGTTAACTCACAATATAAAGATTATAAACTAAATACAAAGGCTCACTACCAAGTGCTCACTGCTTGAAAGAGGTCTCAATGTCCAAGTACAAAGGCTCACTTCCTCCAAAGGACTCACTGTCCAACAAGGAGGTTCACTACCTACAAATAAAAAAGAGAACAAAAGATCCACCACAACAATTAAAGCACATTTGCAGGATTACAGAAACCTTCAGTTCACTGCCTTCAACACACTGAAAAACTACTCTCACAACTCATACACACTTCCGCTCTTATGATTTGTGCCACATTTTTGTCACTTTGCATTACACTGTCATACACTTCTTCACAACTTACCTTGCTTTTGTACCATTCTCAACCTTAGAAACATTTACCAAGGTTAGCCACAACACATCGTTTCGTCAATTCAAAATAGGTCAGCAACTCTCAATTCCTACGGTGAAAAGGAATAAGAGTGGACCAATAAAAAGATAAGAATAATATTTTTGAATCTTCTACATGCTTCCTCATTTAAGTTTTATTCTTTGAACGAAGTGTAAATAATAGGTCAGCAAAACCTAATGAAAACACAAATTATCAACAATGCACATGCTTCTCGACAAGAAGATGACACATGGATGACGCAACATGCTTCATTATGCATGAGAATACATCTTAGAATCTTCCAAATACATCCATAGCAAAAATATCAAGCTTCACACACTAAAATCTTTTCATTAGACAATCTGAACTATGCAAACACACACAAAAACATGATTTTTGGATCACCAAATTCCAAACCTCTTCACCAGAGCATAGGAAAGGCCTTTATTATACATCTCCCAAATCTGAATGATCTGAAACAAAATAGTGGAGAAATGTAAAGAAAACATATTTCTCCCAATTCATGGAACACTGACACTGCTAGTAGAACACATATACAGGTGGACACAACTTTCATGAACAATCACACCAGAAACTAAAACTCAGACTATATCGTCACTGGATCATTATCAACATGCCTTTAGATCTGCATAGGCATAGGATCAACATAAGAGACATGTGTAGCACATACCGAAGCACACACTAAATACTTCCAGCATTCTGACTTCTTTTCTTCATTAATTTTCTCAAAAGCACTTGGAAACTCATCAAACCAACATATTTGCATTGCCATAATGATAGCTCCATGTACTCATAGAATTTCAACCATACATGTACAATCTGAAACATACTAAACAGTGTTGACATCAATGACAACATTAATGACAACACCACCAAACAAGCTCATATCTGCAACAACCTTCTCTGTAGGTTTATGATGAACTCAGATCCATATCTAGATGAAGGTTCCTTCAACTTCTTTCCAAAACCTATAAATAATAACCATCTTAAAAAATGGCTTAACCAAGTCTCCAAGTGCCATCTATGAGCACCTATAATTGATCAATCTGTACTAAGCTCCAAATACAACACCAGAATCTCATAAGGCTCCCAACCACATGGCCAATGTATGAATTACAAAGAGAACTATCTAGACAAATTTCAAAGGTTCAACTACATGTTTGCAAAATTAGGAAAACATCATCATATCATGATTAACATCTTATGAAAAAGAAGGTCAAATGATCTAATGAAAATATTATGCTCCCAAGAATACTTTTATGATGCAAAAATGCCAATGAGGAATCAAGATTCAATCATGCCACAACACCAAACCATCCTTTCAATCATGGATCATTTTCCAAAATTGATAACTCATAAATTGACATGTAAAACAAAGAATCTAATAGTCCTCAATGGCTAACCATTATTTCAAGCATCTCTAATCACATGAAGGTAACCTTTCCATATCTTGGTAGTGAAGCTAAAAATTTCAAAGAACTCTCACTACGAAAATTAGGATCAAAGAGATCCTCCATGACACCAACAAACATTCTAGAGGATCATCCATCAAAAAGTGATGAATCCACAAAGCTATAAATTCTCTCATTGAATTCTAATACCAAAATCTCCATGAAATTATGGTAATCATATTCTAAATTAAGATCACCCATTGTCCACACATACTCAACTATAATACCAACATCTTAAAAGAAGAAATCAAAACCAAGATATCCAAATCAAGAAGATACAACTACAACCAAAAGATCACTATTAAAATATCCTAGTAAAATGTGTAACTAATCTATCCATGAAATCACGATTAAAAAAAATCATGTCCCCATAACTTACTATCAAAGCACTCTACTCATCTATCCTCTCATATTACTACAACATATCAAACATAAATGAAAAAAAAAAAGGTCAACTAATTGAATCTACAACAACAATTGAAAGACCTATGTGCATAGACAATCAACATGTGAGTCACCCCATTGCAACACAATGGGTGGCCAATGCACACAACTGCATAAGATGTAGATCCTTAATCAATAGAACATACAAACTCGTTTCACATTGGTAACGTACAAAATTTATCTAGATATCCAAGAAGATAAGTTATAGATCTTGAGACTCAAACACTTGATAACCTATAGATCTAATTTTCTAAAAAAATCCATAATCAAACATACCATAACCAAGAAACCAATCAAGCATCAAAGATATAAGATAAAACTCCAATAACTAAGCCACAACACCACATATTCACCAGATACATGATCATGTTGTACCAATGATCAAATACACATAAACATACATGACATAATAATCATCACCATCACTATGCTTGTGACCAATTCTCATTGAACTAAGAGTCCAAATCTCTCGTGTATATCAATCATGTCCTCAAGTAAGAAGACACCTTGTCAACTTTTTCTAACACCCCTCCATTTTGTGCTCTGTTGATCAGACAATATTTTCTATGTTATACCTTGTTTTTGTTAAGTATTAAATTAAGATGCTCGGTTGTTAATTGATTGTTGACGGTTAAGTAATGTTAATGTTATATTTTGATGTGATGGTATTTTATTAAGATGTTATCGTTAAGGCATGCTTTGGATTAGCTAAGAAGATATTTGAAATTAAGATGCTTTATGCTTTTGATTATATATTTGATGTTAGATTCATCAGTTAATAATATTGTATTGGTGAAGGGGACGGGATTACATCACTCACATGCGAGTGCCTGTGATTCCGCGATTTCCCCTTCACGGTGTGTCTACTATATTATATGCATGTTCGACACTCGTTTTGGTTGTAGGACTGCAGGTACAGGACATCGACTCTACATGGTTTCACAGGTCTGAGCATGTCCATTGACCAACGGTAATCAATTGGGAGATAGTAGCTAGGTTTTTCGTGTCAAGTCATCACCCTAGTCACAATGTGTCGTCGGGTTGTAGTCGGGTTTGGTTGTTTTATGTTGCCCTGGTCACCTTGGTCTTTAATTAAATTCAAGTTATAATGGCTTGTGTTGTTAATTTGTGGCTTAAATATATTTGGTTGTAATGCTAGGAATGTTATTTACTTTACTAATTAATTTAATTTAATTAATAAAATAATCTAATATTGGATTAGATTTATTTTATTGATTAATTAAATTAATTGTGTGAATTAATTAAGCTATTCTTTTGAATTTAAAAGTGTTAAAGGATTTCAATTCCTTTGTTGAAAAGAAAATGTTAAAATACATTAAAATCTATTTGGAATTGGTTTTTTTTTTTAAATTATTTAGAAATAGAAATGTTTTCAAATGCAATGACTTTGGGGTGGAAAAGATATTTTTTTTAGAAATAGTTGACTATTTTGGGAAAGATATTTGTGAAGAAATTGAAATTGAATTGAATTAGAATTTGAAATTGAAATTGAAATTTAATTTGAATTGGAATTTGAATTAGAAATTGAAATTGAATTTGAATTTTGGGGAGATAAGATATTTCATTTGGGTTTTATTTTGACTTCTTGGTGTTTATGGATGGAGAAATTTGGTTGCAAAAATAGAAAATAGGGTTTTGGGTTTTTGAATTCAATCTTGTTTTGAAGGTGGAGATCTCGGGATGGAATGGTGGAGTGTAATCTGCAAGGAACTCAACATCAAATTGTTCTTCAAGTTCTTAATCACAGGTTTTATTTTGGTTTTTAAATGTTTGAAGTTTTGGAATTTTGGTTTTAATTTGTATGCAAGTTTAGAAAACAAATCTGGAAACTTCCTTTGAATCATGGAAGAGGAAACAAAGATAGATTCTTGTAATAGAAATGAAATGAAAAAGAAAACAAGGAAAGAATCTATCAATGAGAAAAAAATAAATAAAAATTGAAAGGGAACCAAGAAAATTTCATTTCAAACTGAAATTTAAACCCAGTTTTGTGTTGGCAAAATTTATTTCTTGTTCCAAAATTTGTTGTGCAATTACACAGCTTGGCTAAAAGTAGAGATTTTATGTTTTGATTTTGTATACTTTTATTGTGCGTAGTGAGTCTATTTTATTTTTCTTTGAAAAGAATGGCTCTTATTAAGACTTTAACTCAAAAACCATGTTCTGGAAATTACAGAACAAAGGGTTTTTATGCTCTGTTTTTTTTTAAATATATAATAAAATAAAATTATTTTTTGTTTAAATTATGGTTTTTCTGGTGTGTGTGTGGGGAGGGGGCAGCTAAGGCTGTGCACCCAATCCCCAAGGGAGGGCGCTGCCTTTGGCATCGCAACCTTAGGGTGCGTCCTCCTACCTTTTGGGGGCCGCAGCCCATGTGGGCTTGTTTATATTTTTTTATTAATATTTTAAATTTTAAATTTTATAGTTTATTTTATTTTATTTTTTATATTATATTTATATATAATATAATATATATACATTATATATAGTATTTTATATTATATATATTATATTAATATATATTATAATATAATATGATTTTAAAATAAAATTTTGTTTAGTAAATTATTAATTTAATAATTAGTTTGGAAGATTAATAGATTATTTTAAGGTGACTATTAATTATTGTAGTCGAAATAAAAATTGTTGTTTTTTTTTTTAATCAGATGACTTTTTATTAGCAAAGTTGATTTTTACATTTTAGTATGATTGGGAAACACAGAGTTATATCATCAAGTTTAAGTTTATCAACGATGCGAGTTTAACTTTAGTTACTTTTGAGCAAATTGCAAGAAACGTTGATTGAGTTGATTGGATTTAGAAAATCCTAACAAAAGTTATTTAGTTTCCATAAATGATTCCTGGATGACTTTTTTCTTTCGTTTTCAGTGTTGGGCAATGAAGATACTGTTTATGTGAGTTTTGATTGTTAAAACTAGTGCTTTTGTATTTTGAAAATTAAGGTTAGTCCAAGGATTAAATAATTGTTAAAGGTTAGGGTTGCAATCGAAATGAATCTAGTTAATGTGTTTTCAATGACTTATTTGATTTAATGGAATCTTGAAGTTCTTGTAAATGATTTGTTAAATGTGAGGATTATGTACGTAGTTAAGTTATATGGATTATAATTAGGAGCAAAATTGATTATATTTAATGTGTATAAAGAAAAGAGTTATTTTATTATGAGGTTATTATAATGGGTAGAATGTTATTTAAAAGTTCTATTTTCTATTACCTTAAATGGTGAATAGGGAATGTTGTTTGTTTTCTAGATTGCAAGGAATAGTTAAGGTTCATGAAAAATTATAATGTCTCGAATGTATATGTATAGTTAAAAGATTAAGTGTATGATGCATTTATGGACTGTGGTTCCTGTTTATGAGAAAAGATCATTATGTCGAAAGGCATCCTTAGTTTTTAAAGAACATGTATTTATATGATCGTTGGTTTAAGTGTATTTATATTGGTATTGTATGGGAAATATTGTTATGATTGTAAATTATAAGTGTACTTTGGTAGTACTGAGTTTGCTTCAAGGGGCTAGGGAACTCTTTGATTCGGTTGTTCTTTTTGGAAGTGATTTTTTTTTGTAAGTCTTCAAGATGGAGTTTCATTTATTTATGTGGGTTGTCATTAGGTAGTAAACTGTTGTATTGCCTTGGGTAGGGCATTGGTTGTATCCTGTGGTTTTACTAGTTTTCATGAATGGGGATAGTTTGTGCCTCCTTGTATTAGGAGTGGGTTATGTGGTTTGTGCCTCCTTTGGAAGGAGTGGAGTATGTCTTTGTTGCCTCCTGTGTTGGAGTGGATTTTCATTTTCTGTTCCTCCTAGAGTTGAAGTGATTGTTTATCTTATTGTATGCCTTTTAGCATCCTTGGTGATTGGTTTCAGGTTGGTTTGTTGTCAAGTAGAAGAGTGGCTTCTGTTAGGGGCCAAAGCCCAAATAGGTAAATTGGGAAACCTTCAGAAGTGGTTTAATCAAGTGATAACTAAATTAATGTACTTAGAAGTTAGGTAGTATCTCACACTAATTAATATAATTGTGTCTCGCTCATGGACACAAGGCCTTGTATAGACTTGGGATGAGATAGGAAGGCTTGGAATGGCAAGGTCATCTATCTTGTCCTTATGAGAGGTATTTGATTCCACATGAGTGAGTATGGGTGCTGGGATTCGGTAGAGGCCACCAGGACAACCCATAGTGGGGGTCAGAGCCTAGGAAGATTCCCAGAGGAGATCCCATGACAAGCTATGTGATGACACTCTTTCTACGACAACAGTTGGTACATGGTTTTATGTGTATGGTCTTCTTATCATACTTGATCTGTTTTATTCCTAGAAGCATTGTGACCTATGTCAGTGATGTTGATGTTGTCCTTTTGTTATCCTTAAGGATTTTTGGTTCATGTGTTTGGCTATGTCCGTATGAGTTAGCCTGTGTCTAGGAGTGGATTGTCTTGTCTGGAAATCCTTGTTACTATCTCCTAGCATGAGGGCTGAGCCTTCGGGTATCACTTGGTTGGGTGGAAAGTGCACCTTAATCCATTGGGTCAAGATTTCTAGTTGGAGATCTCATGCTATCCAGTACCTTCATGCTTTATTCCTTTTGTTATTATTGTAATTTATTACCCCTCTTTGTATTGAGGTGGAAGATATAATTTGTAACCTTGTGTTTTGGAATTACCTCATTTAGGGAATGAGTTTTGTAATCATATTGTAAATTATATTATTGGAATCATGTGGCATTTCTTATGCCTTTGTTGTAATTTTAACATGTATGGAATGTATGAGTTCTGAAATCTGTAAGTAATTATATGTTATGTTTTTAAGTCATGTTTCTTGATTAGGTTTTAAGTAATCTCAGTCTTGTAACCTTAGAGGTTGTTGGCAATGGATAGTGATCTTGCATGTTATTTTGCACTTCAAAAAAAAAAAATAGTACGTTTGTGTAGTAAATTGCAACTTCCTCTAGGGTTGTGTGGCGGGGCATTACACATGGTATCAGAGCCTAGGTTTAAAAACTGGGTACTCTGGGATAATGTTGAACCCATTATGTTGTTGTTGCATAGCTTATAATCTGGGCACTGTGAGCCATGGCGTTGACCTAAGTGCTTTGTTTGTTAGTTTATTTTTTCCCTTTTGGGTTGATCTCACTTGTCTACCCAGAAGTTGTTGTTATGTGGTGTAGGTCCAATGATGTAGGAAACTAGTGGAAAGGATAGGATCCTCGGTGTAGTGTACAATGCACTGATATCCTTTCTACTGGAAGAATGCATTATGGACAATTGTGTAGTGTGTGATTTTGGTGTGTTGTGTGTGTGGTGGATGACAACTAGTTTTGTTGTTATTTCTGCCCTTTGCATGTCTTATTGATGAATGCTTTAGTGGGGGTTAGTAGGCCACGAGCCTACCTAGAAGTGTGTTTTGATTGGTCTCCTTCTTGATGCATGGCTCTTTTGTTGTGTAAAGGGATGTGACCTTTGAGTGGTCCTGGAGTGTGGTTGTAGTGCATTTGTTGGGTGTGTTCCAAGTACTTGTTGGGGTGAGATAGTCATAAGACCTCTTGCCTTCAGTGCCTTATTATGGCGTTTTAGAGGGAGGAGTTTTCCAACCTTGTCTTGTGTTGTGGAGGAATGATGCTCATGTTCTTGGAAGCTCTGTTTGACCTTGACGGTGCCAAGGAGATTCCTTGGGTGTATATACTATTTTGGAGTCTTGTTGTTTTCCTTCTCCATGCAAGTATCTAATGCATGTTTTCTTGTGCTTTACATCTTCATGCAAGTGATCGCCTGTTTGACCCTATGTTGTTTTGGAGTTGCTTTTGCATGTTATATTGTTTTGAAATTATGAAATATGGTAATAGAAAAGGAATGATCATATTGTTAGTTCATAGAGATTTGTGTATACTCTCATCTGATTGATGCAATTGTGTGAAAGTGATCGCGTGATGATGAAACCATGATTGCATTCGTTCCTATGTTAGAATTGTAAATAACTCTTGCCTTCTCTCTCTTCTCATTGGTATAACAAAGATGTCTATCCTTGAGAGTGTTGTGTATTGAAACCCATGGTATGTTGTATCTTATGAGAAAATGTTTATGTATTCATGAAGGTTTGTTTTTTTAGATCAAACCTTGGGTAAAGAACCTAAGTCCCCAAGTTGCATTCATAATCATGGAAAATGTATAATATGAATAGAAAATCATTTTACAGTAAGTAAAAGCTTAGAAAAGAGGGATTAGTGAAACCATTGCATGTTAAGGATAATTGCATAAAAGGTGCATCTTGTTGGTGAGGCCTATAGTCCCCAACTTTATTGTTGAGTCTTAAGAAATCATGTAGATGTTAAATAATTGTACCTAGATTCAAAATGCAAATGTTAAATGAATGTTGATGTGATAATGTTGCATACCTTGTCTTGAGTAAACATTGTAATGTTATTGCACTATGTGTGGCCTTGTGATGATTCTCGGTGATGTGTATTGGTGCATATGTGTATTATGTATATTATTCCATGAATATGTGTTTTGGAGTTTTGGTTGGTGGTTGCTTCACCGTGTTGATTTGTATAGAGTGACAGTGTACTTGGTTGTTGTTTTTGTGTTGAGATATGGAGTGGTTTAGTTTTAGAACCATTGACTATGTGTGATTTTATTGAGTTTGTACTAAGGGTACTTGCAGGCTTCTAGGAGTAAGCCTGACCCTGGGGAGGAGGATGTAACACCCCTCCATTTTGTGTTGTATTGATCAGACAATATTTTTCTATGTTATGCCTTGTTTTTGTTAAGTATTAAATTAAGATGCTCAGTTGTTAATTGATTGTTGACGGTTAAGCGATGTTAATGTTATATTTTGATGTGATGGTATTTTATTCTGATGTTATCGTTAAGGCATGCTTTCGATTAGCTTAGAAGATATTTGAAATTAAGATGCTTTTATGCTTTCGATTATATCTTTGATGTTAGATTCGTCAGTTAATAATACTGTATTGGTAAAGGGGATGGGATTACATCACTCACATGCGAACGCCTGTGATTCTACGATTTCCCCTTCATGGTGTGTCTACTATATTATATGCATGTTCGACACTCGTTTTGGTTGCAGGACTGCAGGTACAGGGCATCGACTCCACCTAGTTTCACAGGTCTGAGCATGTCCATTGACCAACGATAATTGATTGGGAGATAGTAGCTAGGTTTTCTGTGTCAAGTCGTCACCCTAGTCACAATGTGTCGTCGGGTTATAGTCGGGTTTGGTTGTTTTATGTTGCCCTGGTCACCTTGGTCTTTAATTAAATTCAAGTTATAATGGATTGTGATGTTAATCTGTGGCTTAAATATATTTGGTTGTAATGCTAGGAATGTTATTTACTTTATTAATTAATTTAATTTAATTAATAAAATAATCTAATATTGGATTAGATTTATTATATTGATTAATTAAATTAATTGTGTGAATTAATTAAGCTATTCTTTTGAATTTAAAAGTGTTAAAGGATTTCAATTCCTTTGTTGAAAAGAAAATGTTAAAATGCATTAAAATCTATTTGGAATTGGTATTTTGTTTTAAATTATTTAGAAATAGAAATGTTTTCAAATGCAATGACTTTGGGGTGGAAAATATTTTTTTTTTAGAAATAGTTGACTATTTTGGGAAAAATATTTGTGAAGAAATTGAAATTGAATTGAATTACAATTTGAAATTTAATTTGAATTGGAATTTGAATTAGAAATTGAATTTGAATTTGAATTTGGGGTAGATAAGATATTTCATTTGGGTCTTATTTTGACTTCTTGGTGTTTTTGGATGGAGAAATTTGGTTGCAAAAAAGAAAATAGGGTTTTGGGTTTTTGGATTCAATCTTGTTTTGAAGGTGGAGATCTTGGGATGGAATGGAGTAGTGGAATTTGCAAGGAACTCAACATCAAATTGTTCTTCAAGTTCTTAATCACAGGTTTTATTCTAGTTTTTAAATGTTTGAAGTTTTGGAATTTTGGTTTTAATTTGTATGCAAGTTTAGAAAACAAATCTAGAAACTTCCTTGGAATCATGGAATAGGAAACAAAGATAGATTCTTGCAATAGAAATGAAATGAAAAAGAAAACAAGGAAATAATCTATCAATGAGAAAAAAATAAATAAAAATTGAAAGGGAACCAACAGAAAATTTCATTTCAAACTGAAATTTAAACCCAGTTTTGTGTTGGCAAAATTTATTTCTTGTTGCAAATTTTTTTGTGCAATTACACAGCTTGGCTAAAATTAGAGATTTTATGTTTGATTTTGTATACTTTTATTGTGCATAGTGAGTCTATTTTATTTTTCTTTGAAAAGAATGGCTCTTATGAAAACTTTAACTCAAAAACCATGTTCTGGAAATTATAGAACAGAGGGTTTTTATGGTCTATTTTTTTTTAAATATATAATAAAATAAAATTATTTTTTGTTTAAATTATGGTTTTTCTGCTATGTGTGTGGGGAGGGGGCAACTAAGGCTACACACCCAACCCCCAAGGGAGGGCGCTGCCTTAGCCAACGCAACCTCCATAGAGGAGGTTGGGCACTGCCTTTGGTAGCACAACCTCCACTAAGGAGGTTGGGCATAGCCTTACGCTGCGTCCTCCTCCATTGTGGGGGCCACACCCCATGTGGGCTTTGTTTATATTGTTTTCTATTAATATTTTAAATTTTAAATTTTAAAGTTTATTTTATTTTATTTTTTATATTATATTTATATATAATATAATATATATACATTATATATAGTATTTTATATTATATATATTATATTAATATATATTATAATATAATATGATTTTAAAATAAAATTTTGTTTAGTAATTTATTAATTTAATAATTAGTTTGGAAGATTAATAGATGATTTTAAATAATTATATTTAAATAGTAATCATATATTTAATATATGTGTTTAGATTTAAATATAGATTATTTTAAGGTGACTATTAATTATTGTAGTCGAAATAAAAATTGTTGTTTTTTTTTTTAACCAGATGACTTTTTTTTAGCAAAGTTGATTTTGACATTTTAGTATGATTAGGAAACACAGATTTATATCATCAAGTTTAAGTTTCTCAACGATGCGAGTTTAACTTTAGTTACTTTTGAGAAAATTGCAAGAAACATTGATTGAGTTGATTGGATTTAGAAAATCCTAACAAAAGTTATTTAGTTTCCATAAATGATTCCTGGATGACTTTTTTCTTTCGTTTTTGGTGTTGGGCAATGAAGATACTATTTATGTGAGTTTTGATTGTTAAAACTAGTGCTTTTGTATTTTGAAAATTAAGGTTAGTCCAAGGATTAAATAATTGTTAAAGGTTAGGGTTGCAATCGAAATGAATCTGGTTAATGAGTTTTCAACGACTTGTTTGATTTAATGGAATCTTGAAGTTCTTGTAAATGATTTGTTAAATGTGAGGATTATGTACGCAATTAAGTTATATGGATTATAATTAGCAGCAAAATTGATTATACTTAATGTGTATAAAGAAAAGAGTTATTTTATTATGAGGTTATTATAATGGGTAGAATGTTATTTAAAAGTTCTATATTCTATTACCTGAAATGGTGAATAGGGAATGTTGTTTGTTTTCTAGATTGCAAGGAATAGTTAAGGTTCATGAAAAATTATAATGTATAGAATGTATATGTATAGTTAAAAGATTAAGTGTATGATGCATTTATGGACTGTGGTTCCTGTTTATGAGGAAAGATCATTATGTTGAAAGGCATCCTTAGTTTTTAAAGAACGTGTATTTATATGATCGTTAGTTTAAGTGTATTTATATTGGTATTGTATGGGCAATATTGTTATGATTGTAAATTATGAGTGTACTTTGGTAGTACTGAGTTTTCTTCTAGGGGCTAGGGAACTCTTTGATTCAGTGGTTCTTTTTGGAAGTGATTTGTTTTTTTAAGTCTTCCAGATGGGGTTTCATTTATTTATGTGGGTTTTTGTTAGGTAGTCAACTATTGTATTGCCTTGGGTAGGGTGTTGGTTGTATCCTGTGGTTTTACTAGTTTTCATGAACAGGGATAGTTTGTGCCTCCTTGTATTAGGAGTGGGTTATGTTGTTTATGCCTCCTTTGGAAGGAGTGGAGTATGTCTTTGTTGCCTCCTGTGTTGGAGTGGATTTTCATTTTCTATTCCTCCTAGAGTTGAAGTGATTGTTTATCTTATTGTATGCCTTTTAGCATCCTTGGTGATTGGTTTCAGGTTGGTTTGTTGTCAAGTAGAAGAGTGGCTTCTGTTAGGGGCCAAAGCCCAAAGAGGTAAACTGGGAAACCTTCAGAAGTGGTTTAATCAAGTGATAACTAAATTACTGTACTTAGAAGTTAGGTAGTATCTCACACTAATTAAGATAATTGTGCCTCGCTCATGGACGCAAGGAGTTGTATAGACTTGGGATGAGACGGGAAGGCCTAGAATGGCAAGGTCATCTATCTTGTCCTTACAAGAGGTATTTGATTCCACATGAGTGAGTATGGGTGTCAGGATTCAGTAGAGGCCACTAGGACAACCCATAGTGGGGGTCAGAGCCTAGGAAGATTCGCAAAGGAGATCCCATGACAAGCTATGTGATGACACTCTTTCTACGACAACAGTTGGTACTTGGTTTTATGTGTATGGTCTTCTTATCATACTTGATCTATTTTATTCCTAGAAGCATTGTGACCTATGTCAGTGATGTTGATGTTGTCCTTTTGTTATCCTTAAGGATTTTTGGTTCATATGTTTGGCTATGTCTGTATGAGTTAGCCTGTGTCTAGGAGTGGATCGTCTTGTCTAGAAATCCTTGTTACTATCTCCTAGCATGGGGGGTGAGCCTTCGGGTATCACTTGGTTGGGTGGAACGTGCACCTTAATCCGTTGGGTCGGCTTTTTGTTCGTGTGGTTGAGATTTCTAGTTGGAGAGCTTGTGGTATCCAGTACCTTCATGCTTTATTCCTTCTGTTATTTTTGTAATTTATTACCCCTCTTTGTATTGAGGTGGAAGATGTAATTTGTAACCTTGTGTTTTGGAATTACCTCATTTAGGGAATGAGTTTTGTAATCATATTGTAAATTATATTATTGGAATCATGTGGCATTTCTTATGTTTTTGTTGTAATTTTAACATGTATTGAATGTATGAGTTCTTAAATCTGTAAGTAATTATATGTTATGTTTTTAAGTCATGTTTCTTGATTGGGTTTTAAGTAATCTCAGTCTCGTAACCTTAGAGGTTGTTGGCAATGGATAGTGATCTTGCATGTTATTTTGCACTTAAAAAAAAAAAAATAGTGAATTGCAACTTCCTCTAGGGTTGCGTGGCGGGGCATTACACTTTTCTCTATCAAAGCCCAAACATTGAGAACACCTCTAAACCTATATCAAGAAGTATCAATTCTAATAACCAATTCTACCATCATATATGTTTTAGAATAATATGCACTACCACAAGTCAATTTCCTTCTAATCTATTTAAATACTCACCTAATCACACACCAAATACCATACTCCCACAACTATTATTCCATACTCCCACAACTATCAAACAAGAACCAACCTTCTCTACTCATCCAAGTGAAAAAACACTTAGTCCAATGTGTAGTACTCTACAAATTCTCTCCATCACCTATTTGAAATAAAAATGCTTATTCATTATGTGAAATCCTTGGACGTTGAATATTCTAATAGAGATAACTTTTAAAAGAATAGAAATGAATTATTTTTTCATTCTTATGTTTGATGGCAATTGTGATTGAACTATGAATAATGTTGAATGTGATTGTTTTGTCTAATATTTAACGTAACACTTATTTTTTCTCTCATTTTTTCTTATTGAAAGTGTTTCACAATGATATCCTTAAATTGACAACCTTAGACACATAATTTGACACTTTTGACATCCATGCCAATAAATAAAGACAAATTTATTGAATTATCAATCTTTGGAAATGTTTTTTTAATTTTTCACTCAAGAGGAGTTCACTTATGAATGTGTAAAGTGCATATGTGTTGGACCGAGTAGAGAGCTTGGGCGACAAAAATGTTGAGGAAATCTGATTCAATTACGCAACCACATTTGACCCTGCATGTCCCAAACTATCGATCACCTTTCACATTTCTTACTAATTTCACCCAAATCAAAATTACGATATTTTTAAAGGTTAGAGTTTCCAAATCAAAATGGAATATTGAAATGCATATCAACAACGTTTATTTTAAATGTACAATTTTGTCGTGTCCATTACGAAATCAATAATTTGACTTCACTTACTATTAACTAGTAGTTGCACAATATTCAATGAGCAACAAAATAACCGATAGGTACAAACCAATTTTGTTTTCTCGTAAAGTTCTCCCCACCAGTGTCAGCGCTAGAATGGAGGAGATCCCAGTGGGGGAAGCCAAATGTCGATACTCGAATAGATCCATTCCACCGATGTCTAAAAGAAAAGGGAAGAACCCTCAAATCAGCCTTGGAAACCCCCACATCTAACAAACCAACCAGGACACGATACAAAATGTTAGAGTCCAGCCGATATCCCTCCACACCTACCATAAAACCTTTACCAGTGAGGCATTTTACTGTTGCAAAGGTGAGATAAACTGGTTGTTGAATTATCTGACATAGCCAAAGAGAATTCATTGGGGAAATATATACATATATCCCACTCATATACACACAGTCCCTCTTTCTCCTTCTCTACCTCTATCTCTATCTCTCTATCTTTTTTCCTATGTATACCTCTTTCTATTACTTATCTCTATCACCTTCTTTCTCTCTCACTTTTTCCCCTTCTATCTCTATCTCCCTATCTCTTCCCCCCCTCTCTATCTATATATCATTATGTCTATCTCTATCTCTCTCACTCATCTCTCTATATCTCTCTATCTATATCTATCTTTATCTATCTCTCTTTCTTTCTCCCTATACATCTATATCCTTTCCCTCTCCCCCCTTCTCTCTCTATCGTATTCATTCCATCTCTCCCTCCATCTCTTATACTTTGTATCTTTATCTTTATTTCTCACTCAATCTCCTTCTCACTCATCTCTCTATCTCTTTCTATCCATATCCTTGTCTATGTATACCTCCCTATCCATCTATCTCCCTATGTCTTTATCTATTTTCCTATCCCTCTCTATCTCTCTATATCACCCTTTATCTATATCTCTCTCTCCCTCTCCCTCTCTCCCCCTCTTCCTCTCTCTCCCTCTCTACATATATCTCCCTCTTCCCCATCTTCTCTCTCTCCCTTTCTCTCTCCCTCCCCCTCTCTATCTCTCTCCCATCTCTCCTCTTTCTCCCTCCCTATCCCCCTATCCATTGGTTGCGCCCACAAAAGGATATGAAAATCACAGTAAAACCTTTCCTGGGAATTGGACATTCCAACAGGTGACTAATATCTCTCTATGGACATTCATTTACTTGTCATTGAACCAGGGGACGTATACTTTAAATGGCGCAGCAGAATATATGCACTAAAAACTAGTTTCAGTCAAACTTAGCAGAAATAAATACTTGGAAGGGATTCTATCTACACTACAGGAAAGGTAATGCAAAGTTCTTTAACTCAACTATGATTTGATTAAAACAGAAACCATAACAGCTACGACTGAAACACAAACTAAGAACTGGCCTTATGCTGCAGGAACAGGCACATGGATGGATTCCCTATGCTGCAGGAGCAATACAAGAATGAGTTTGTATGAAAACTTCAAAGATGAAAGCTAACTAAAGATCAACAGAAAAGAACAGCTAACTAACTAGCTACAGATACTTACTAAGTGGGCCCCCTTAGCAAGCATCTACTGATTATGCAGGTGCTGAACTCAGAACTTCATCAAACTTTATTCATGAAAATAGAATGGTATACATTGCTTTGTTGATATAAACTAACAACAAACTCTATCTCTTGTCAAATAGATTCTGCTTTTTATTATCATACTGACTCTTACATGATATCCGCTTTCTATCACTATGCTTCTATCTTACTCTAACTATCATCTCTTTTCTCACTCAGCAGAGGAGTACTTTATTTAAAATCGGAGAGCAACTAACTAACTAACCCTATCAAAGAAAGACGTGGAAGTAAAGTGTATCCCAGAATCAAGGAACAAACTTCATAAATGAATTTATGCATTCAACCCAATCCGAGAGAATCTAGCCTCCACTCTTTCTAGATTGACTGTCATTAAAAATCTTTCCCAACGGTACCAAAGAGTCTTCCGAGCTTCCTCAAGTCGTGTGAAATGGACTTTACTGCAAGGCCGATGGGCTGTGCTTGACTCGATCATTCTTCAACAACCTACGAAACAAAAGGTAACAGATGCGAATGAAAAGGCGTATGGCACATACACAATATCCATTCATTAATCACACATTTAAATCTATTTCATCATTCAAAAACTGTATGCGATATACCTATCATTTAGGGAGTCAACGGGGTAATAAATGTAGTCAAGTCAACACAATAAGCTGCAGGAATATGCAAATGTTTTGCTACAGGATATCCCCATAAAAGGTTTCAAAAGATTTTTAAAAAACCATGAATAACAAAAGTAAAGGCATTAAAAGTTCATCATAATATCCAAACTATGAGCATATTTCGGGCTCATCACTGCCCCCTACTTAGCCTAATGCTGGTCCTCTAGCATTAACTTTCTTGGTGGTTTCTCTGAAGTCAGTGGTTGTTGCATGACTCTGAAATGGAGTTCCAAACCTATAATAAAATCCTCTGAAAGCCTGGCACCTTTCATACCTATGGTCTTCTAAATCATCATTAAGATTGGTAGCCTGATAAGGATAAAGGGGCCACATTAGCACAAGAGGTCTGAATGTCAATGGAAACCATAGTTCAAATCTCTTTGAAGTCCCAACTGTATATATCTGCTTGATCTTTTAAGAGCTGCTGTGAAATTTAGGGGACTGTGAGGTTCGGATCTTCTTAGTCCAACAGTTAATCTTTCCCACCTTTTCTCACTTTTGGTGTATGCCAGTCTCCAAAATGAATATGACTGTTCTTGAAATTCATCATATACCTATTTCCTGATATCAAATATCTTCTCTCTGGCTGGAATATTATTAATGCCATATGTCAAAGCAAACCAGTCTTTCAACATTGCATGGGGGTTTGAACTTTGAGAGCATAATGGAACAGGCTCATTTCTCTCAGCTTCCTCATATATTTCCCATTGCCTGCCATAATTTGCTTCATTTGCTGCCCATGACATAAATGATCTCAAATGGATATCTTCAATATACAAAAGAGGGTTCCATTCTGTTTCAGATGGAATTAAGAAGCCATGTAAATAAAATTCACACAGAGAATTTCTTAACCAATTAGGGGCTGCCTGGTATGCCTCGTAAAATTCTTCAGCAGTCTGAAGTCTAGGATCTTGATTTATGGAAATTCTCATTAGTTGGAATCATAAGAACTGTTCCTTAGGGCACAGAGCATAAACTCTGGGTGGTGGTCTGCATTCCATAATCTGACCAGCTACTTTTAACATTGCATCCATTTTTTCTTTCAACTCAATAATTTCCTGCTTCTGACTTTCAATTTCCTTTTTTAGTTTCTTCCTTTCTACCTACCATAGACTTTGTTGCATGTCAGTCTAGGCTATGTGCTGGAAAGTCAGGGTTTGTAATGTAACTGTTTCCCAGTTAGCTTTGACATATTCCAGAAACTCAATCAAAAACGTCTTCTTATAAACAACAATGGCTTTACAAGTTGCAGGGTGAAATGTAGCTTCACTAGGCACATTCAATTGTTCAGTCAGTTCCTGCTCTTGCTACAAGATGAATTCTTGTTGCTGCAGTGGAGAAGACTGTGCTTCCTCTAAAAACTGCATAGCAGCGGTAGCCAAGTCATCAAGATATGGTAACCCTTTCTCATTATGCTCTATTTCCTTTGTCTCAACTTGTTCCTCTTCAGGAACGAATGAACTCTGTGCAGCATTTTCAGACACATTATGAGAAACATCAAATTCAAACCCTACAGATCCTTCTAAAATTACAATAACCTCTAGTTGAGGTGAAGCAGGGGAGGTCTTATATTGTTTCCTTGTGGAAACTCTTCTTGGCACTAGTGCGGCTGCAGGAGATGTTCTGGTAGCCTTCCTTTTTCTGGTCTGCTTACAGGGCTTTTCCCTGCCAGAAGATGATGGTGAATTGGTGTTAGCAACAGGTGTTGCTGTAGGAGAGACGGTTGTAGGGGAAGGTGCTGCAGGAGAAGAACATTGCCTTTTTCGAGAATGAGGGTCAGATTCTGGGGTTTGTTCTGCCCTAGACGACTCACCTACCTTTGTTTTTCCCTTCTCTCTCCTAGTGGCAGACCTAGTTTGTACCTAAGCAGAGGATTCCAGTGGGGGAGCTGCAGGACCAGGTGCTACAGGAGTAGATGACCCTTGCCCTGTTCTACTGGTAGATGCAATTTCTTTCTTCTTTTTCTGAGGCCGTGGGGTAAGTACCCTAGGGGGTTGTGGAATTTGCAAGCTCTTTTGGGCAACGAATTGTTGCCAGGAAAGAGGTGAGACATCTCTCAAAGAGCGTTCAATCAATAATTTGATAAGGCCATGGTGAGCAACAGAATTATCTTTCCCTTGTTGGCTTCCGTGGGCACTTTGTTCTAGAAATTTTAACAGGAAATTCAGAATATTTACAACTAACCCATGCCTCATATGACTTAATAATTTAAAATGATACGAATGTAGTTAGGAGAAATGACCTTCACAGGCTAAATACCTGATTATGTAAGCGGCGTATTCTGAATAAGGAGGAGGCAATGATACTCGCTTGCATCCTTGCTTGGAGACTTCCAAAGGTCCATCAGTGGGCATTGAAAACTCAGCCCTTGTAGCGGCAGCATCTGAAGAAAAAATTTCTCCAACGGCTAGAAGCCCAGTTACTTCAGCAATTCTGTCTTCAATTGCAACAACCGTTAGACCCCATATAGTGGCTTCCCCTGTAGAAAGGGTTCTCAAAAATTCTCCAACAGCCTCCTCATCAAAAGCATTTAAAATCAAGAAATAGTTTAACCATCCACAGATGTTGAATGTGTGGACTGTTTGAGGATTTTGCAATAATAATTCATGAGCTACAGGCTCATGTCGCACCATCTGACCACCCATGTTCACAATTTTCCCCTAGCTGAACTCAATTCCTTGCTAAAAATTCAAATTCTCTGTTTCCCTTTCTGCTCTGGTTTTTCTTCTGTTCTGCCGTCACATTTCTTTCTTTTCCAAAAATAAACTTTTTGAACAAGTAGTTTTAATCATAATTTACAAGAAAAACATGCAATAAAGAAGGACATGCGATCATATTTGGAAAGTACCAGAAAAATAATAAAGAAAGGTTATTTGTGCAGTTATGGCAGCGACGATAAGACAAGTTTTAAAAGGTGGATTACCCCACCCCCTACTTAGAGTATGACATGTGTCCTCACATGTACTAAAGAATAAGTGGAGATCGAGTAATAATAACTGGTACTGTCATAGCAGTAAATGAATAGAATAAAATAAATCAAATATGCGATAACAAAAGATATGGCGTACCTTTTATATTTGCATGTACGTGTGAAGAAAGATGATAGCGTCTGCATGAGTTGATAGTTGGGAATGATATCTTAATTAAGGGTGATGCAGATGGATGAAGTGGATGGGTGACGTGGGCGGATGAGATGAATAGATGGAATGGATGGAAGATAAAGAAGTGAGATGGGTCGATAAATGAGAATGGAGAAAAAGGGGTTTCCTTTTAAAAAGAAAACCTTTATTATGAGCATGTTTTTTTCAGAATTACGGTGAAGCTGCAGGAGAAAGGCTAAAGCCTTCGGCTACAGGAAGAGTAGCGGGAGGAACCTGAATGAACTGCTACATGAATTCTTCTTTTGAAACTGGTTTATGGTACAACCAGAGTCGATGGCCATTAACTAGCAATTTGAAACGGACTGGATCAATTGTCACCAGCTGTACAGCTCCGTTGTCAAACACATTCTCAACTTCATAGGGGCCAAGCTAGTGTGTTGTGAGCTTACCTTGGTTCTCTTGATATCTGGAATCATATAACATAGCCCAATCACCAGCAGAAAATTTCCTGGTTTTGATGTGTTGATCATGTCATTTCTTCCTTTGTTGTTGGATTGCTTGTGTGCTGCAAGGCTGCTTTTCTCATTTTTTCCAAAGCATTTAGCTGTAGGAGACGGTCCTTTTGTGCTGCAGATATTTCCATATTGAGTTCAAGAGTTGTCCTCAAAGTTTTGTGCTCAAATTCTATGGGCAACATGGTTGTTTTCCCATAAAGCAGCTCAAAAGGTGTAAACCCAGTTGTTGTCTTCCATGTAGTTCTGTAGGCCCAAACTGCTTTAGGAAGTCGATTGCTCCAATCTTTTCTATGGAGCTGCACTGTCTTTGTTAGGATCGCCTCAATTTCCCTATTTGTTACCTCTGCCTGACCATTGGCTTGAGGGTGATAGGGGCTGAACTTCCTATGTTTGATTTTATAGTCATTCATTAGTGCAGTGACCAGATTCGATGTGAATTGAGCTCCCTAATCAGTTACAAGCTCTATAGGAACTCCAAATCTAGTGAAAATTTGTTCATATAGAAATTCAGCAACCTTGTTATCTCGAGCATGAGTCATAGCTTTTACCTCAACCCACTTTGTTACATAGTCCGTACAAACTAGAATGTATGACTTGCCATTTGATGGTGGATCAATTGGTCCCACAAAATCCATTCCCCATTTATCAAAAGGGGTGACTATTACCTGTGGATATAGTGGCATTTCATCTGACTTGGTTGGTCTTCCCATACGTTGGCATCTGTCACATTTCCTTGTATAGACCATAGCATCTTTGTGTAATGTTGGCCAGTAGTACCCTGTTGTAAGAATCTTCATTGATGTTATTTTTGCTGCAAAATGTCCCCCACATGGTTCGTCATGGAAAGCATGCAAGATATCATAAGTCTCATCTTCTCTTACACATCTTCGCATCACTTGATCAGGTCCAGTATAAAACAAACAATTTGCAATCCATGAAAAGTTGAAACTTTTCTCTATTAACAATTTCTTTTATTTTGGAGAAAAGTGGGTTGGTATTCTGCTTGTTGTTAGATAATTGGCAATGTCTGCATACCATGGTGTATGTGCAGTAATGGAAAACAAGTGTTCATCTGGGAACCTATCATTAATGACCTCGTGCTCAACAGGTGCAGCTGATTGAAGTTTTGATAAAAAGTCAGCTACAACATTAGCTCTTTCTGGTTTGTCAATTATTGTAATGTCAAATTCTTGAAACAACAGGAGCCATCTTGCCAATCTACCAAAAATGACAAGTTTGTTCATCAGATACTTGATTGCTGCATGGTCAGTATGGATGAATATCTGATAACCTATGACATAATGCCTGAATTTATTCAAAGCATACACTACTGCGAGCAATTCCTTTTCTGTAACAGTATAGTTGAGCTCAGGACCTTGAAGGTTCTTGCTGATAAGGTAGATAGCATGCTCAATTGAATTTTCTTTTTGACTTACAACTACTCCTATACCAAAATTAGAGGCATTAGCATGTATGTGAAAAGGAAAATTCCATTTTGGACCTTGAAGAACAGGGGCTTGAGTAAGCCAGTCCTTTAGTTGCAGGAAAGATTTTTCACAAGCCTCTGTCCACTCGAATTGAGAATCCTTAGTTAACAAGGCATAAAGTGGACTGACAATTTTATTGAAATCTTTTATAAACCTTCTATAATACCCTGCATGGCCAATGAAACTTCTAACATCTTTTTGTTTTGCAGGAGTTTGTAAATTCAGAATAACTTCAACTTTAGCAGGGTCGACCTGAATTCCATTCTTTGAAATATGATGACCTAGAACAATACCTTCTTCCATCATTAGAAAACACTTTTCACTATTTAGAGATAAATTTTACTCTCTGCACCTTTTCAATACCTTTTCTAAATTCACCAGTGCTTCTTCAAATGTGACTCCATAGGTAGTGAAATCATCCATATAAATCTCCATACAGTCATGAGATATATCAGCAAAGATACGAATTACTGCTCTCTGAAATGTTGCTGGCGCATTGCATAGACCAAAAGGCAAAACCGAATAAGCAAATGTTCCCCATGGACAGGTAAAAGTGGTCTTATCTTGATCTTCAAGGGAAAATTTTATCTAATTGTACCCACTGTAACCATCCAAAAAGGAAAAATATCTTTTACCAGACAGTGAGTCCAGTACTTGGTCTACAAATGGTAGTGGAAAGTGATCTTTTTTAGTGGCAGTGTTCAACTCTTTGTAATCTACACACACTCTCCATTTTCCACCTTTCTTGGGAACAATAACTAATGGAGAAACCCATTGACTGTCAGAGATTAGATAAATAAAACCAGCATCAAGTAATTTTTGAAGCTCACTTTTAACTATTTCTCTAAGTGCTAGATTTACTCTTCTTTGAGGTTGTCTAACTGGTAAACAATCTTCTTTGATATATATCCTGTGAGTACAAACTCGAGGATCTATTCCTTGCATGTCCCCATATTCCCATGCAAAAGCTTTATGCTGATCTTGTAGCATTTTTAATAAGATAGCCTGTTGAGATTGTAACAGCTTGCTATTGATATTCAAACAGTGACCTGGAGATAATTCTATCTGCTTAGTAAGATTACTCATAGAATCTATAGGTGATGTTTGTACCTCTTGTGGAAGCAAGTTATTGAAAATTGCTAGAAGTTTAAGCAGTGAATTCTCAGAATTTGGTTGCTGCAGGAAACATTGTAGATGGCTGCCACTTGGATCAGATGAACTACCCGTATCAGAGTTGTACTGTAGAATTTGAAAAAGCAAAGCATCCTCACTCTGAAGTTGTGAGAATGGATCATTTTGAAGCATCATTAATTGAGTCAAAGAATTGGATTCTTCAGTTTCTTCCCCCTCATTTGGCCAAACAGGTTGGGACAAATCTGGTTGAGGTCTAGCAGGCAGATACAAAGCCAATTTTTTTGTGAACTGTCCATCAGAAATGGTCATATCTCTAGAACAACATCCTATAAAAGCATCAACAGTTGCTAACCATGGTCTACCAAGGATAACTAGATACCCTCCTAAAGTTTCCTTAACTGATAATATTGTGAAATCAGCTGGATACTCCCAAGATTCAAGAGTGACAATTACATCTTCCACCATCCCATCAGGTTTAACTATGGAGCTATCTGCAAGCTGCAAAACTGTTGGCGTAGACCTAATGTTTGAAATGTTCAAGAAGTCCATAGTATGCTTTGTCATGACATTAATGGCAGCATATAAGTCAATCAAAACATTTTTTACAATTTGGCCATTTATATGTATTTGCACTACAAGACTTCCAGGGTCAATATACTTTGGGATGACTACATTTCCCAACATTATATCAGCCAATTTCCCTAAGACATGAATTTTTTGGGGATCCTTTTTCTTTCGTCCAGGCTTCTTCAAATAGGCCTCTTTAATAGTTTATCCAAAAATGGGAACATCTTTAATAGCCTGAAATAAGGGGATTTGAATTTGTACATTTTTGAGCTGATCTAGAATGTCAAAAGTGGGTTCTTCCATAGATTTAAATGCAGTAATTTGCAACCTCTGAAGAAAAGGTGGTTTGTCTTGACTTTGCAAAAAAGGCTCCTTAGAAACCGTATCAGGTATAGGCATATGCTCAGTAAGATCAGCAGGTGCAGTAGATTCTTCAAGGGAAAAATCTGGTATTTCAGTAATTAGAGGTGGTTTTGGAGCAGGTAAAGTGGTTCCAGACCTCAAATGGATGTCATTAACGTCTAAGGCATAAGCTTGATATTGGTTGGCTTCGGCAAGATATGTAGGCTACTGTGGCTGTTGTTGTTGCCTATTATTGGGATTTGGCAATGGTTGGGCATGCATAGGCGTTTATTTTGGAGGTTTAGTATTTGTGGCAGTTGCTGCAGTAGGTGGCATAAGGACCTGTGGTTGCGTATGTGGAAGCTGCAGGAATCCAGAGCACTAGTTTTGCCATTGATGAGGATGTCTCCATTGAGGATTTTGCTGCCAATTACCTAAAGGTGGGGTCCATTGTCCTTGTGGCTGCTGCCAACCTCCTTGAGGAGATTGGCATTGTAGGGTCTGATAATTAGGCCAACTTGGTTGAGGTGGATTCCAGGGTGGTGGTGGTCCATATGCATGTTGCCATTGGTTTTTATAGCCAGAATAAGGATTACCAAAAGTTAAAGGATCTTGAGGCATACCTTGTCTTTGGGCCCATGGTCTCCTTTGCGCAACAAAGAACACTTGATCATCATCACCTTCTACTAGCTTGAAGTTAGTAGGTAGTTGCTTAGCTTCCAAACTAGCCACCATCTTGCATCTGCAGTCACGCTTCTTCTGTCTTCAATATGGAGAAAACTCGGCCAAAACTGCCTCAGCTTCGTCATGTTTCTTCTGAGCTTGCATAGTGTCCAGTTGTGTAGCCATATTATTAATGATGTCCTGCTTGAAGTTAGACAGCAAATTTGTTATCTCCATCCGAGAAACTCCACCAGAAGAAGACTTCCCCACTGTAGCATGATGACCTCGACCTTTCTTAACTATTGCTTGGGAATAGTTAAGACATATTTTCTTTATATCATCCGAAGGCAGTTGGGTTATATCACCTCCTCCCATCAGGTCTAGGGCATCTATACAGGCATCACTGATTCCCCTTAGAAAGAGTAGTTTCTGAGAGTCCTCGTTGAGAGTATGGTTTGAGTTCCTCTTTAGTGAAAACAAAAACCTAGAAATATAATCTTCCAGACTTCCATCCTCCTTCTGCTGAATTCGAAATATGTCATCACCTTTGTTGGCACTCTTACAATATTCCTTATACTTTTCAAGGAATTTCGTCTGCATGGCTACCGAACTATCAACAACGCCTCTTCCCAGACTCATGAACCATCTGAGAGCTCCCTCCTTCAAGGTGGAAGGAAATAACTTAAGTTTATGAGCATCTGAGTTGTAGTCATAACTGTGACAGAGGACATCAAACTCAAACAGAAAGGTTTCAGGGTCCTTTGTGACAAGGCAATAGAATTTTGGAAGTAGTGAAGAAGGTATATTGTTAAGATTGTCAGTATCTTGTTGGGGAACAATGGGAAACTCAAAATTAGGAGGTGGCTTATTAGGTGGATTATTTTCCATGTTTGCTTGCTGGAATAACAGAGCGAATGGATTTTCCTCAAGTTCGTTGTCAACTGGGTCAAATGGTAGTTCAACAAACAGGTTTTCAGGGAGGAACCTTCCCAGTGCGTCTCTTCTTCTTCTATGCATGCAATATGATGAATGATAGTTTGAAAGATTTTGAATTTTTTTGACTAACAAACTAAACTAATACTAAAAATGACTTCTAAAAAATCCTTAGCTTAACGCCATCCCCGACAATGGCGCCAAAAAATGGTCGAGCCCACAAAAGGATATGAAAATCATAGTAAAACCTTTCCTGGGAATTGGACATTCCAACAGGTGACTAATATCTCTCTATGGACGTTCATTTACTTGTCAAACCAAGGGACGTATACTTTAAATGGCACAGCACAATATATTCACTAAGAACTGGTTTCAATCAAAACTTAGCAAAAATAAATACTTGGAAGGGATTTTATCTACACTATAGGAAAGTTAATGCAAAGTTCTTTAACTCAACTATGATTTGATTAAAACAGAAACCATAACAGCTACGACTGAAACACAAACTAAGAACTGGCCTTATACTACAGGAACAGGCACAGGGATGGATTCCGTATGCTGCAAGAGCAATACAAGACTGAGTTTGTATGAAAACTTCAAAGATGAAAGCTAACTGAAGATCAACAGAAAAGAATAGCTAAATAACTAGCTACAGATTCTTACTAAATGGGCCCCCTTAGCAAGCATCTACTAATTACGCAGGTGCTGAACTCAGAACTTCATCAAACTTTATTCATGAAAACAGAATGGTATACATTGCTTTGTTGATATAAACTAACAAACTCTGTCTCTTGTCAAATAGATTCTGCTTTTCATTATCATACTGACTCTTACATGATATCTGCTATCTTTCTATCACTATGCTTCTATCTTACTCTAACTATCATCTCTCTTTTCTCACTAGCGCAGGAGGAGTACTTTATTTAAAATCAGGAGAGCAACTAACTAACTAACCCTATCAAATAAAGACGTGGAAGTAAAGTGTATCCTAGAATCAAGGAACAAACTTCATAAATGAATTTATGCATTCAACCCGATCCGGAGAGAATCTAGCACTCCACTCTTTCCAGATTGACTGTCATTAAAAATCTTTCCCAACGGTTTTGGTCAAAGAGTCTTCGTCGGAGCTTCCTCGAAGTCATGCAGGAAATGGACTTTACTGCAAGACCAAGATTGGTTGCGCTTGACTCGATCATTCTTCAACGACCTGCGAAACAAAAGGTAACATATGCGAAAGAAAAGGCATATGGCACATACACAATATCCATTCATTAATCACACAGTTAAATCTATTTCATCATTCAAAAACTATATGCAATATACCAATCATTTAGGGAGTCAACGGGGTAATAAATGTAGTCAAGTCAACACAATAAGCTGCAGGAATATGCAAATGTTTTGCTACAGGATATCCCCATAAAAGGTTTCAAAAGAGTTTTAAACAACCACGAATAACAAAAGTAATGGCATTAAAAGTTCATCATAATATCCAAACTATGAGCATATTTTGGGCTCATCATCCATCTTTATATCTCAACCTCTCTCTCCCTTTATCTTTCCATATATCTCTATATCTATTTTTTCTCTTCCCATTTATCTATCTCTCCCTCTCTCTCTCTCTCTCTCTATCTATCTCCCCCTATTTCTATCTCCATCTCCCTCTCTATTTGTCTTTCTCTACTTCTCTCTATTTTTCTCTATTTTTCTCTTTTTCTCTCTCCCTCTCCCCCTCTCTCCATATCTCCTTATATCTATATCTTTATATCACTCTATCTTGCCATATATCTTTCTATATCTCTATCTCTCCCTCTTCCTCTTCTTCTTTATCTCATTATCTCTTTCTTTCTATCCATCCCTCTCTATCTCTCCCATTTATCTCCCCATCTCTCTCTCTCTCTATATATATATATATCTAATATATTTTTCTCCCTTGTCCTCTCTCATTCTATATTCAACTCTACCTCTATCTACTTGTCTCTCTTCCTCTCTCACTCTATATTGATCTATACCTCTATATTCCTCTCTTCCCCTCCATCTCGAGAAATGTTCCCCTCTCTCTACCCATCCATCTCTCTCCCTATCTCTCCCCCTCCCTCTTCATAGACCTTCATTGTCTTCTTGATTGAAAGATTTTTGTTTCACTCATTTTTAGAGACCGTTGTTGCACAACAATATCATTTTATGAATGGCCAACCAATTGAACTCATGTAATACACAAATTTTAAAAAATTCCCTAATTTCAACATTCCACACCTCTTCAGCATGCCCATTGCACACCAAGGTGCAATTGCTAATATTTATAAATACAAAACTCAAAAATTTTAAAAATCCTTTAAAAAACTTAATTTCCCCTTTTTCAGTCATATATGGATTTGTGCTTATCAAGACTCATAATACTTTAGATAACTATTTACATTTAAATGTATGAAATTTGAAAAGTTTTTTTTATTATTTTATTAGGTAATTGATATAGTTTAATTTTTAATATTAATATTATATTTTTGAATTGTATAATTTTTATTTAGAATTTGTTTATAAAAAAGATGTTAAACTATTTTATTAGGTAATCAATATAGTTTAGTTTTTAATATTAATATTATATTTTTAAAATGTATAATTTTTATTTAGAATTTATTTATTAAAAATATGTTAAAAAATAAAAAATTAAGTAATTTTTAATATTTATATTTTACATTAATGAATGTTTAGAATTCATATATTCATTGATTTTTTTATTTTCAAATGATTATAAAAATTAAATTAAAAAATAATAATAAATCTTTTCAAAAAAAATTTAAAGATAAATAATTTTTATTAGGTAATTGATATAGTTTAGTTTTTAATATTAATATTATATTTTTAAAATGTATAATTTTTATTTAGAATTTTTTATTAAAAATATGTTAAAAAATGAAAATTAAGTAATTTTTAATATTTATATTTTACATTAATGAATGTTTAGAATTCATATATTCATTGATTTTTATTTTAAAATGATTTAAAAATTAAATTAAAAAATAATAAAAAATATTTTCAAATTTTTTTAAAGATAAATAATTTTTAATAATTTTTTGTATATTTATAATTTTTATTTTATTTTATTTTTTCTACCTATTAATCCCAAAGGGCATAGCCACACTGATATTAATAACTCTAACCTTACGCTAATTCAAATTCTAATACTAATTTTAAATAATGTGATTAAGTGGCAAACAATTGAGTATTCCATAAAATATCATTTATATTTCTAAAGATTTGGAGATAAAACAGGGACCCTTCTTTCCTCTAAACCATACACATTAATGCTTTCATAATGATTACATTATTATTAAAATTTTAATGTTTTACAAGCATGCAAAACAAGCACACTTGTCTTCACTGATAAACTTAACTCATTTCCTCAAATTAATTATAAAATTATTTTATTTTTTTATTTATTATATAAATTATTATTTATATATAATCATTTTTATTTTATTTATTAAATACATGATGTGCAAGTGGACCATCCTCTCCGCCATTAGAGTTAGAGTTTTAATTTGCTCAAATTACTTAATTTTTTCTCAAGTACCGTAGATGCCAGTCCTATTCATTCAAATTCATACCTACTCATCACCCTGTCCCCTAAATTGACTGTAAGGAAGAGTGATTCAGGAGTCCAAACAAAATATGCGAACTTTTTGGGTTTGCTATAACAATATTTTTGAGGCTCATGTTTTTTGAATGGACTCGTTATATATGTGTGTATATGTTTAATTTGGCATGACTTGGCACGAGGACAGAAGATTAACGAAGAGCTGCACACACTCCCATCAAACCAACAATGAAAATAGTCGTGAAATTGATAGCCACCGTAAATATGATGAATGTCAAGAGTTAGGTGTTTAAATGCAGGGAAAAGCGTTTTGGCAGGTGAGGAATTTTAAACGGCGTACTGCGTACGTTTCTGTTCCATTGTCTTTTAAAAGCCCCCGCCTTCACTCCACACCACCTACAGTACTGAGCTGTGTTAATGTTACTCGGTAGAAAATTTTCGTGGGGGTTCCGGCCGGCGTCAGACTGGGGGAAATGCCGGTGGGGTTCCTCCACGTAGAATAGCCTATCGGCTAATTACCTTTTATTCTTTTGGAAGTTTGTTGCTATCAGATATTCTGTCATGTGGAATGGAAAGAAATAAGAGAATGGTGCAAGCTTTTCTAAAACAATTGTTTAGCCAAATACATTTTTGGAAGAACTTAACATAATTTATATTATTGAAATTAATTGAGCTATATAGAACATATAAGTTTCCTTCAAGAAAGCACATAAATGGAGATAATAAATCAGATTTAAAAAAAAAAAAGGTTATTATGATATTTTGATTATAAATTAATTTGATTATATGTTTTCAATAATTGTATTTTATTTATTAAACTATACTTTTATAAAATTAGTAAAATTAAATGTATATTTAAAATATAATTTTATCATCATAAAATATTTTAAAATTTCATTCCTTGTTTAGATAGTGCAAGTTTCTTAGCAGGAGGTGCATACGGGTTTGCCAAATGTAGTACAGGATGGGAAAGATCTAGGGCTTGAAGGGCTCTGTTAAGAGGTTCTTTGTGCTCCACAAGTTGAGGGGACTAGGATTTTGGAATCAAACCATTAGTTGAGGGCTCCAGAGGAACCAGGCTATGTTGTTGTACCAGAAAAAAGAAAAGACGCTTCGGCCCACACCTCTCGGGGATCGGGCTCGGAGTTAGGTAAGAATAATAAGTTGTCTTCCCATTTGGGAATTTTTCAGAAGGATCTAAAAAAAGGGGGGGCGGAAAAGGTCTCTAAGCTTGGCAAGAAGAAGGATGTGGAAAAGATCAAAATGATAGGGGAGAACTTGGTGGAGTCAGGGTCTGTTAAGACCTTGGATTCTCTTTTTTCGAACCCCTTGAAATGATTGTTTTATCTTGGAATGTAAGGGGCTTGAACAATGGCCCTCGACAAAAAGTTGTCCGTGATTTGGTTAGAAGTCAATCTCCTGATGTGCTCTTTCTCTAGGAGACTAAGCTATCGGTTGAAAGTATGTTTGGTTTGATGCCTAAGTTGTGGGGGAATGGTGAGTGCCAATGTATTGGTGCTCAGGGGGCTTTTGGGGGAGTGGCTTGTTTATGGAATCCTCAAAAGATTTCTCCTCTTTGGTGGATGTCCTCCAAGTCATCTATATCCATGATTGCTTCTTGCTTTGAGTCAGGGGAGGCTATATTTTTCTCCAATATTTATGCGCCTACTTAGCTTCATGGTAAGCATTTATTGTGGACCCATATCAGGTTTGTTAGAAGTATGGCTCCTTACCATCTGTGGATAATGGTGGGGGATTTTAATGCTATCTCTAAGTTGGATGAGAAACGGGGTGGTATTGCGAGGCTGGAGCCTTCTCCTCTTCTTCTTTAGGATAACATCTCGGCTCTAAATCTGGTTGATATCAAGCCTAGTAATGGCCAGTTCACTTGGACTAATCAGAGGATTGGGGAGGAGTGCATTGCTGAGCGTCTTGATCATTTTCTGGTTTCTTGTTACTGGGTTGGTGGTTCGTGGTCCTCTAAGTCTGAAATTTTGGACTGGAGGGGTTTAGATCATTGGCCTATCAAGCTCGTGGTCTCTTCGGCTCATGTGCCTCAGTCTCCTCCTTTTAAATTCTAGCTTATGTGGCTTAGGGATCCCTCTCTTCATGAGTACGTTGCTGAATGGTGGAGGTATGGTAGACCTTCCTATGGTACAAAAATGTATACTTTTGCTAAGTTACTTTAATTTGTCAAGTATCAGCTCAAACAATGGAATCGACATTGCTTTGGAAACATTTTCCATGCTAAGGCTGCTGCTCAGGCTAAGTTGGCTAGTATTACGAGGATGATTAGGGAGGATGGGATGACTGAAGTGTTGCTTTTGGAAGAAGCCAAGGCTTTGAAGCTGTTGGAGAACTGTGAGCTAAGTGAAGAAATTTTTTGGAAACAAAAGGCCCGGGTTGATTGGTTACTGGAAGGAGATAAGAATATTGCCTTCTTCTTCAATTCGATGAAAGCCAGGAGACATGGCAACTCTATTTCTGTTTTAGTGAATGACAGGGGTGAGCAGCTTTCCTCCTCTAAGGAGATCTCTAACGAAGCAGTACAATACTTTGCTTCTTTATTCAAGGAGGAGGAGCGAAGGAGTTTCGATGAGGAAGTTCAAGTCATGTCGTGTATCCCTTCTCTTGTTTCTAGAGAAATGAATGAGCATCTTATGAGTGACATCTCGCTTGATGAACTGGAGGGTATAGTGTTTCAGATGAAGAAGGGGAAAGCCCCTAGCCCGGATGGCTTTCTGATTGAGTTCTTCCAAGAGTTCTGGGATATTATCAAATTGGACTTGTTAGCAGTTGTGCAGGAGTCTCAATCAAATAAGCAAATGCTACGGGCTCTCAATTCCACCTTCCTAGCTCTCATTCCCAAGTGTGAGGGTGCTGATAGGTTAAGGCAATTTCGGCCTATCTCTCTGTGCAATGTGATTTATAAAATTATCTCTAAATTGATGGCTGACAGGTTGAAAAAGTGGCTTAAAGTGTTGATTTCTGAGGAACAGAGCGGTTTTGTGGAGGGTCGGCAAATTTTGGATGGGGTGGTGATTGCAACTGAAACTATCCATTCTATGGCCACTTCCAAGGATAAGGCAATGTTTATCAAACTGGATATGGCTAAGGCTTATGACAGAGTTCAGTGGTCCTTCCTTTAGAAGATTCTTGGCGCTTTTGGTTTTGGGGAGGATTGGATTAACTGGGTAATGAGCTGTGTTACTACAACTTCCTTTTCTGTGTTAATCAATGGTGAGCACTCAGAGCTTTTTGGTGCGTCTCGGGGTTTGCGTCAGGGAGACCCCCTCTCTCCCTATTTGTTTATCCTTCTTGCCGAGGGTCTGGGCCACTTGATGAGAAGGCATGTGGAGCTGGGGCTTATTTCGAGATGGAGATGGGATGGTGGATTACCATCGCAGTCTCATTTGCAGTTTGTGGATGACATAGCTTTGATGGGTCTGGCATCTATCAGGGAAGCTACTAATATGCGCAGAGTTTTGGATGTTTATCTTAATGCCTCGGGCCAATTGATCAATGAGGAAAAGTCCTCCATCTTTTTCTTTAACACTCCTGAGCCCATTCAGAGGAGGATTGCTCACATTTTGAGATTTCAGATTGGGTCCCTCCCCTTGACCTACCTTGGTATTTCAATCTCTGTTGGAAGACCTCATAGGGATTCTTGGCACAATAAATTGGATAAATTTCGTGTGAAGGTTAATCATTGGACCCACAGATGGCTGTCCTTTGCTAGGCGTGTTTAGTTGCTCAAGTCTGTGGTGTAGGCTCTCCCCATCTACAGATGCATGATCCAGGTTGCCCCGGTGAGTTTTATTAAGGAGTTTGATTCTCTTGCTAGGCATTTTTTATGCGCTGGTAGTTTACAGTCATCCAAATGGAGTCTTGTCAAGTGGGATACTGTTTGTAGCCCGAAGTAGTTCGAAGGGCTTGGTTTAAGGTAGTCTTCGTTGTCCAGCGTGGCTCAAGCTGCTAAGTTGTATTGGCGCTGGTGTGTGGAGCAGGATCATCTCTGGGCTAGAATTTTATCTCATAAATATTTTCCAGGGATCCCACAGATTGATATTCCCCGGTACGCCTTGACAGGGAAAGGTTCGGTGATTTGGGGTACTCTCAAGAAAGGGGCTACTCTCATAAAGGATGGCCTTTTTTGGATTTGCAAAATGGGGACGGAAGCTCTTTTCTGGTCCGACTCTTGGGATGGTTTTCCCCCCATTCTTGCCCAGTTTCTGAACTTGGTAACTTTATGCCAGCGGTTCCTCGAAGCTGGTTGGTCAAGGGTGAGTGATTTTAAGTCCTTCTTTGCCCGAGATCAGCTGAGAATGGTGAGATTGAAGAACCCTAGCGAGTGACCTGATGTTGGTATGGAGGAGGATTGTGCTGAGTTGCACAAAATCCTCTCTACTAGGGTGCTGGCAAGAAGTTGAGTCCACTTTTTGGCCAAAAAGTGGAAGTGTTTTCCCTGATTCTCAAAATTTGTCACATTTGACCTTAAAATTTGAAGCAATTAGAGATGGAATCATGGAAAAAGTCACTAATCATAAAATGTAGTATTCGGATTCTAGTTTCCAAATATGTAATTTATTTTAAAACCCAGATGATACAAATTGATTTTCAATAGGCGTTTCTAAAAACCACTGTTTAAAAGTCACTTTTTTTAACAGTACCATGCACGTGTACAACATCTATATTTTGACCTAAATAACCATATGTTTCTAAATCCTTTTGGGAAAATACTTGTAACTCACTTAAGCATGTTTTCCCTATTTTTTTGTTTTTTTTTTTGAATACTTATTTTTTTGTTAATTTTTTATTGGCTATATTTCATGTTTTAAAAAATTGTGTACGACACACATAAGATGACCTAAACTTATTATTTTTTGATGATTTTTTTTTTTTAAAATTGAAAAGAATTGTCTGAAGTATGTTTTTGTAAAGAGATTATTGCAAAAAATTATTTTAATAAAAAGTTATTAAAATACTAAAAAACCATGATAATTCAAATTTATGGACCTATTTCAGAAAAAAATAATTAAAGAATAAAAAAATAATCTAATTGGAATTTTTTTTACATATTTAGAATCTACACAATCTCATCTAAAATGGGTTTTAATTTCATAAAATAATTCTGAAAAAACCCCCATCAACCATATTAACATAGTTTTTTTCTCTCGATATTGACATGACCTTGTACTTGTAGGTCTAAGGCTAAGGGTTGGGTTACCATGCATTTTCTAAGCCTAAATCCAAATGAGAAACATGGATTGTGATTTTCAAACCTTTTGGAATGAGTACCCACTTTATAATGGGTACCTATTCTAAAAAATGAGTGACTACGTAGTTTAAAGCTAAAAAATGACACTTCCACTAGAAGTGGACTCAACTTCTTGCACTTGCCCACTAGGAAGTGTAGTTCCCTGCAGGAGGGGGATGTTCTTTCATGGTCTCCCAATCCTAAGGGTGTCTTTACTGTTGCTTTTGGATATCAGAGATTGTTATCTCACAGGCTTGAGGGGGGGGAGGTTCACTGGTGGAAGAGAGTGTGGAACAAGTTCTCCTGGCCAAAGTGTAACTGCTTTCTTTAGACCTTGGCCTGGAATAGGTGCTTGACGTGGGACAATATTCAGAAGAGGGGGTTTCAAGGCCCTTCTATTTGTGTTTTGTGCGGGGCAGCGGAGGATGATTCTTCCCACTTGTTTTTTCGGTGCCCCTTTGTTTTGCATCATTGGCATCTTTGGTGGGAGGCCTGGAGAATCCCATGTGTTCATGCCTCTTCTCTGGTGGAGTTTTGGAATAGTGTTGGTAGACCTCCTTCTGGGACCTCTTTCCTGCAGGAGGTGTGGTATGTAGGTCCTACCTTCATATTGTGGTAGATCTGGTTAGAACAAAATCGTAGAATTTTTTGGGGTGAAAGGTTGATATTCCAACAAGTTTGGCAAAGAGTGAGGGCTATGATTCAGGAGACGGTGGAAGCTAAGTGTGAGGTGGTTTTCCCTTTAGACAAAGGGGACGCTGAGAAGGTGGAGAGACTTGGAATCCAGGGGTTGTCTTTAGCTTCAGCTTGCGTCAAGAGGGGAAGGAGGGGGAAACAAAAAGTCCAAAGGTTGGGCATGTGGCTGCCCCCTCCGGATGGAATCTTGAAGATCAATACTGATGGTTCCTCAAGAGGCAATCCAGGTCCTGCTGGAATTGGTGGAGTTGGGCAGGACTCTTCGGGCTCAGTGGTTTTATTCTTCTCTGCTCACGAAGGGGTGCAATCTATGAACCTTATGGAAGGTTTGGCGATTCTCTATGCTCTTGAGAGGGCTTATGATTTGGGTTGGCACATGGTTATTTGTGAATCTGATTCACAGGTTCTGATTGGTTTGATAAATAATCGGACAGTGTCTGATGTTAGCTGGCAGCTGGCTAGAATGGTGCAATAGATTTTACATATTAGTTCTTTGATGGAGATTATATCCTTTGTCCATATTCCTCGGGAATGGAATAGGGTTGCTGATTGTTTGGCTAAGTGGGCTTCTGAGCATTTTCTTGGTTGGAAGATTGATGGGTGGGAGCAGGTTCCCCAGGAGCTCCACCAGGATTTAGAAGGGATTCTTGCTAAAGATGGGGATGGTCACAATGAGGAAGGCTGATGTGTTTTTCTCTTTTGCTTTTGGTGTGTCATTGTGGCCTGGGTTTTTTTGTAATCTTCTCTTCTGATTTTCAATAAAATTTTTACCCTTTTATTAAAAAAAGAAAAGAAAAAGTAATGAATGCTTATAAATTTAATTAGGTAAAATCCTTTTTGTTCATATTTTGCATTAAACTTCATTATCCATTCTCATAATGTAGAGAGAAAGACAAGAGAAGTAAAATGGTAAATTGCAAATCTCACCAATTAAACAGGAGATGAGAGTGAGGTGACAAGAGAACCAAGTGAGCACAGGGGGTGAAAGAGAAACCAACCACCCTAATTTTTCAAGATTATCAAAATCATAGGAACAATAAATGTTAGTTGTGTTGACATATTCTTTTGCAAAATTTGTTTATGGGACAAGAAGTGGGGACAATTTCATTGAAATGATCCATGAAAAGGTTAGTCATGATGGAAGGAAAAGTGGCTCCCATTGTAACTCCATCAAACTATTCATAGACTACTCATTGGAAGGTGAAAAATGTTGATTTTAGGAATAACTTTACTAATAGGGCAAAACCATTTTACTTTTATTTTATAAAATAAAAATAAAATAAATGGTAAAAATATTAAGTTTTGTTTAATTTTGAAATGGCTAAATTTGAACACCTATATTTAAGTAGAATTCTTTTTGATTAATTTTTGTAAGAACCATAATTTTTAATTTCAGCAAAGATTAATAAAATTCCAATGACATCAAGAGCTAGTTATGTAAATGTTGTGGTCTATATTAGTCTTGTTTTACAAGTCAGTACATTATTTGAAAGAAACAAAATTTAACAGACATTGTAAGTTATTAATTGTATAGTTTTTTTCATTGATATTGCAATTATAATTTTTATCATTAAAATTTCTTTGGTGTGCAAGAAATTAATATATAGGGACACAACCAAAATATGGAGATGGGTGTGGATATTTTCACAAGAAATTATGTGTCTAGAGTTATTGGTTAAGTGGAAGCTATGATTTTTTTTCATACATTCTTTATTTGTGTTAACCATTATATTTCTAGTTGAATGAAATGACATGAAATGACAACCTCTTCAAAACCTTATAATATCCAAACACAAACATTGAACTTCTTTCATATGTAACTATTTTATGATTTAAATATATTAACTAAAATAATTACTTGTGTGATTCTTACGTGTTAAATTAAAAATATCTAAAAGACATCCTGAAATATTAAAAGGAGTAAGTTAGGTAATACTCACATGAAGTTTGAAATTTAGGTATGTTTATACTAGCATATCTATCTCAATCTATTAATTTATATATTATATGCTGAGAGATATCATTTTTGAGGCATAATCTTTTTTCTCTTTTGCTCTTTTTAATTTAAAAAATATGCCTCGATAATGATATGTCTCAGTGTATAATATATAGATTAATATATTAAGATAGATAATATAGTCTAAGACAAGGAAATTTTTGCAGTATATGCAAACTACTTTAAAATCTAATTTAAAAGCATAAATCTATTGATAAATACTTTACTTTGTGATGGGTTAGTAGACGTCAGTTTAAATGGGGAGAATAAAAATGTACACATACTCTTGATGTGAGTGTAAGAAGCCTCTCGGCTTAATTAGAATAGTTTCAAGAAAGCTTAATCAATAAGGCACCTTCCAAAAGTCAAAAAAATACGTGAATTAAGTCATCAAAAGTCCCTATAGCTGGCATAAATTAACACTCACAAGGATTTTGGAGAAGGGTTCTTTAATTCCATGTTTAAAGACCAATTTTCTATGATTATCAATGATTAAATAAAAACAAAATAAACCCTAACTACTACTGCCCTTGGACTTATTATCTTTCAACCATTTGTTTTTCTTATGAATAGTAAGAGAAAGCACCATAATCTGAAAGTGATCCTACTGCAAAGTAATGATGCCATCAAGATCAAACAACCTGCTAATCGCTAGGCATGCAAGACATCTATAACAAACATTTTCCCAAATTTCCCTATCATTTATATATGTTTATGCACCCTCTTTTATGTGTGTTTGTAGAGTTTAGACAGTATCAATGAAACCCTATTCTTTTTTTTAGCGTGATTTCAAGCTTTACCATGTTTGGTTTGTTCTTTATAATGTACAGTATGAAACATGATACAAAGAGCACATCTAGGAATAGATTTGATTTCTTGTAAATAGCCTATTTATAATATAAATTTTGGCATAGATTTGATTTCTTGTATATATTTATAATTTTCTTCTTTTTACTCTTTTCCAATTTAAAAGCTTTGTTAATTGATGAAGAATCAAGGGTAATGGTGAATGAGCCATCATAGAGCTACATTCTCAGAAAATGGGAGGCCATGATCTATAATGCTTGGGTTGTGGCTACACTAGATTTTTTAATTTGTTTTATTATTATTTTTAGAAACCTTAGAAATGCAATCTTCCTATCCTTAATTTTCTCTAGTGCCCATTCATATTTTCACTTGTACTAATGAATAGAAATGGAGGAAACCCTTTCTATATATTTTTTTTCTTCCAAACATTATGGAAGATTAATGCCAAAGAACTTATAAAAAGTATTTTTATTCATTAATTTTTTGGGTTTTTCTTTGGCACCCAATGTCATCAGAGAGGTTACTAAGACTAGAGTCTTACAATTTTGTATCTGATCTTTTATTCTTTTATTTTAATTGTGTTTCACTACCCTCATTCATTTTAATGCCTTTTTTTCACTACAAAGTGAGGGCCTTACAACCCAGGTGACATGCACCATGGAAAATAAAGTATCATTCTTATAGCCGAGCCACTACATTTTGGGTTATAATACATGCTTGAGATGTCCTGATCTACTAGACACCTTTAGCATAACCTCCAATTAATAATAACAATTATTATTATTATTTTGTTATGTATGTCTTTGGTTATTCAACATAAAAATATTAACTATTTTAAGACTCTCTATTATAGATTTAATGAATTTTTTTTTAATATTTATAACATTAGTTACAGGAATGGGCCACATAAGCATTTCACTGTACATGTATTATAGATTTGTGGTCTTCATTTTAAATATTTGTATGTGGTCTTGACATGTCAAATGGTTAACCTTAGTAATTACTATAGATTATGAAACTATATTGTGTCAAACCCATTTCTACTCGAAGTAAAATACTTTTATTCACATGGGATCTTAAACACATAACATTAATATAGTAATTTTTCTTATCTTCCCCTTTTACCTAGAACTTATTAAGATGTCATATATTTTTTTCTAACACATATATACTATGGTATTTTGTATACAAAGCAACTAAATCTAGTTTTATTTTTATAGAAAGTACTTATTGGAGATTCTTGTAGTGTTCTTGCAGCATTGTCATTGATGTCAATAAGGAGATTGTGGCACTATGTTTTGTTTAGTGTTGTCATTGATGTCAACCTATATCAAACTCTAGTGTGATGTTGTGCAAGTATTGTAGATGGAGAGATTGTTGCAATATCTAGAGTGGTTGTGATGAGAAGGTGTTTGTGATGTTCATGATGTAGCTAGTTTAGTTGGTTTCTATAGAGAAGGGGGATTCACTACTCATGAGTTCTATTTATTCAGAGAGCCTCACGAGGTGAACTACCCTAAACTACCTCAAGGAACAACGTGAAATTTTTAGAATAAAAAAGAGCAAGTAACGAAGATTCTCTAGACAAACTGACAAGCTCTCAACCAAAGGACAACAGTAGAGAATATAGCTGACAATGCAACATGTTTCCATCGCAGAGGTGTGTTGTCATCTCATATGGACCAGAAAGAAATTTTATCATAGAAAATGATAAAGTGGCCACTTCTAGTCTAATTGCTAAGAAAATTTGGAATGTGAGAAAGTGACTAAATATAACAAAATGAAAATAGAGTGAATTAAAAATAACAAACATAAGGAGAAGAAATAAAGTGCTCACAACCACCCAAGTAATGAAGCCTCTAGCTAGTAGATATCTTCAATACCTATGTACATAAAATATGGAGAAAGTGTTGGGGTTGTATAGGGGTTTTCCTTAGTCAAACCCTCATTATTGTGTTCCCACCTCCACGGACAACCAAAAGGATAGAGTGAGATAAATTATGCAAGTGTGATGTGATAAAAGAAAACCCCGTTTGAGGGGGAGAAATCATATCATAAAATGTAGGTGATAATAGCAATCCTTCGTCAAGTAGGAGAAATAGTATCACAAAGTAAGGATGCAATAGATAGGGGATATGGAATCCTAGGAAGTTTGCAAGCATGAAGTGAAGGAGATAGAGCTGCAAGGAATAAGGAAGTCAAACAGAGAGAGTAAGAAAAAAAAAGAGAGGACTATGAGAGCCAAGAGAGCTACAAAGAGGGAGAGCATAAGCTTGAGAGTCTTGTAAGAATGTGAAAGCTTGGAGATGCTATAAAAAATAAGGGAGATGTGCAAATAAGAAAGTAAAGAGGGAAAAGAGAGAAGCCAAGATGATAGAGTGAAGCTAGAAGTTGGAATGAAGCTAGCCCATCAAATGAATTGAAAGGATAGCATTTAAGAAGAGAAAAAAAGCTTCTCTAGCCATTACAAGGTGTCTTGGGTCGTTACCATCGAAAAAAGATGAGGAAAAGTGGTAAAAATGATCAGGGATAGTTGTTTGAGCATTGAAACATCATATGACACTAGCATGGCACACTAGTGTATGGATACATCATGCTACAAAACAACTTGATCATCCTTTTCCCTTTTAAATTTGTCTTTAACAAGAGAAGCCTCAACTTGACTTTTAGGATCCCTAACCTCCTCTCCTTTGATCTTCCTATTCTTTGTAGAATTCTTCCCCTTTTCCTCACCATCTCCTTCTTTTATGAAGAGGTTGCCCAGATTACCTTGGTCTTTGTTGACTGTACTATTGGGACCTCCAAAATTTGGCCAAATTTTGAGGGCCCATATAAAATTTTGCCTAATGCACTCAAAAGTACCTTGTAGAATAAGCCTAAATGGCTCAATTTGAGAGCCTATAATTTTGTACCTCTTGATTATCATGAAAAATCACTTTGGGGAAATGTTGAACACCTATTGGAGATGCCATATGTTCATTTGTAGCTTCACATGATCAGTATTAATAAGTTTTTGATGCCCTTTTTTGGAGGCTTAGAAGTTGGTTTTTTGTTTACACATGTTGCACCTTTTTGAGTAGGTCATCTTTGTGATGTATCTTTGTGTTTGCTAAGTATTGAGCCTAACTAATAATTTTCCATAATTCTCTACATCTTAATGAAGCCTCATGTCAGTTGGAATAGCCCCATGAATCCATTTTTCAAGTTTCCCAACTTGATTGCATTTGCAAAAAGTTTAGATTTGCAAACCAGACAGTGTAAATCTGTAGAAAGTGGCCTCACATTTGAATTTTTATTTTGCAACCTTTTAACCTGCATGCGAAAGTGGTTGTTCCCTGTGATTTTATATGCTATTATCTACCAATTTTCTAGTTTTCATTACCCTAGCACCTCATTTGATATTTTTTCAAAGCCCATTCTAGATGAACTTTTTCAAGGTTCTAGAATCAGGAGTTTCAGAAAAGTCTAAGAGAGCAACTTTGAGGGTTAATATATTTCACCTCACGATCCCTTTTTCCAATTTTTTTTTTTCACTACATTCTTGGGTCATTTTTTTACATTCCTACTTAGTTTCGTACCTCCTGGATGAGCTTTGATGTGTTAACTAACCATTTTATGACTGCAACATGGCCAAAATGGGTGTTTCAAAAAGTTTCAAAATTTGAAACTCTAAGGACAACCCATTTCTAGTTTTGGTCTAAAACCACTATAGCTCCATTTTCATAAAACATGGAGCTCATATGATGCATCATTTTAATGCATTTCGGGTGTGGTAAACACGTCTCGAGGGCCGATTTACAAAGGAGGTACCTGATTTTTTATGGATAGGAAAAATTTGAGAAAATGGGTTTTCTCTAAAAAAATTATTATGGCCACATGCAAAAAATCTTGGCTCCACAGGTCACCGTTTGTGCACAATGAATTTTCTTCAAATGGCTGGTAGGTATAATTAGAAGTCACAAATTCTTCTAAAGTTTAAATATTAATATTTAAATATTTTGAATATTTTAAATATTGTGCAACTGTAAATGGGAAAAAATAAGATGCATTTCAAATGTTTTGGAGGACAAGCAAGTTTAATTTTTGCTTCTGATTGGTCTAGAGCCAGCTTTCATGACTTTCGCCAATTCTGAATGAAATTGGAGGAAGAAATTAGAGATGCAATGTTTTCTAGTGATGGATCTTAATTTGGGTTAATTAAATCAAAGCTTTGAGATAGAGGACTTTTTTTTATAATTTTTCAAAGTTCTTCGCATAACAATGGTTGTTTTGAGTCTGGAATGCAAAAAAAATTAGTGATGAGTGATGGTTGTTGTGTCCATTTCCCATCGCTAATCGATGCCACCATTTCAAGTTTCAATCAGTGATGGAGCAATGAATTCACTCATCACTAATTTATTATGATTTTCCTTCCTCAAATATGTGATTGGTGACTCCTGTGAATAAAGTTTCAAAAATAAATAAAGTTTTATTTGTTAAGGTGGAAAGTTCCTGGAATAAATTCTGGTGGGAAGGTAAAATGCGATGCATAGGTAAATTTTTTTATATTACCTGATAATAAAAGAATTAAAGTCTTCATTGAGGGCCTTTTGCTCCAAAATAATTAAAATTAAATGTGCACGGGTGTAGCCAAGCTGTGGAGTTCTTTGATACATCTCCCATCATGATTTTTATTAATTTTCCCCTCAATACATCCATGATTGACAATGAAAGTGGGTAGTTGAGGTATTGTTGGGTATCGCTAATTGATATTTTCTTTTTCAAATATATTAGCGATTGGCATGAACAAGGTTTCTTTGATTTTCATTGAGCATCGTGAATAATTATCACCTCTTCTAAAATGTATGCATGACAAGCGATGACAACTTGTTGGATGAGTAATTATAGTGGGCCTGTGGATTATGGTTTGATAAAAATAAAACAATGGAGAGATAAATAAAAGGATGTGCACTGGTAAAATATTTAAAACACTTTCTAAATAAAGGTAAAGAACTTTATTTGTTGGAATGGGGTAAAATATTTCATAAAGTTTTTCACGGACATGCAAAATTTTCTCTTTGCTGGAAAATTAGAACATAAAGGCCTGCATAAATTTTTTACCTAATTTAAGTATTAGTGCTTTCCTAGTAAAGATTAAAATTTTTATTTGTTAAGGTAGTGAAATAAAATTATTTCACGGAGTTCTTTTAAAGTAAGGGATTTTGTTGTTGGTTGGTGAAGATAGATGAGAAATTTAAAAAATGGGGCTTTTCACCATGAAAATAAAAGGTTTGGGGCTGCAAGTAAAAAGCATGGTAAATGCACAGGTCAATATTTTCTACAGCAGGGCAATGAGAAATGATGAGTTTTCAAAGAGGAATATTTTTCCGTTGAAGAGCAGTGGAGTAAGGAACAAGAAAATAGGGGCAAGGATGAAGAGTCTTCAACAAGCAAAGGAGTTGTAGATCAATGAATCAGAATACACCATGTGCTTCTCCAGATGAGCATTTAGGGTTTTATTTTTCCTTAAGTACTGTTCCTACTCCATTGTTGGGTAGAGGTTGTTTTGTAATTTAACAGAAGAAAACTGTAATAGGAATATATAACATTTATTAGTAATTTTGTTCTAGGTTAGATTTTATTATATCATTGTAATTTTGATTGCAAACTGGCATGATAATACCAAGTAGTGCAATTTCAAGACTACTTTCTCTCCTACGTGCTTGTTTTGTGAGTTTTGGATATATATAATCAAGGATTATTTTGTTCATCTCCTTTGGTTTTTAGTGGGTGTGTGGTTTATTTCTTGCCCATTAATTCAAAGAATTAATATAAGTGCTTGAATGAAGCTATAGATTCATGTGAATTAAGTGCTAGGATACTAGTTAGAAGTAGTGGTTAGAAATCTTATGTTGAAATATTGTAATGCAGCATTTCAAAGCTTTACATAATGTTAGCTTAAAGATTGTTATCAGATTATGTGGGTGTTTAAGTTGACTCCATTCTAATGAATGAAGCACTGATCTAAATGGTTTATTCATGTTATGTTCTGATTTGTTACTTCAACAGTTGATCATTTTTTAAATCATATTTACTTGTTTGTCTCTATATGTGTGTGTGTTGAGTTTTAATGAATCATATATCTCATGCTTAGTGCGTACAATGCCATAAAGGTTAGCCATACCATTAAGGTATTATATCTGGTAAGCATATAAAAGAGATTTATCTATTCACTGTGTGTTTGATACTTTGGCACACAAGTATCTAAAATAACACTATTGGGATCAGCCTCCTAGGTTTAATAGAGCTTGAAGTGCAGGGGAGAAAGGTGTATTTTATTCACTCTCTCGTTTGTTGGCCATATCAATCCATTGAGTCTGAATATGAGAGAGTGGCTACTCTTTATAACTCATTGTCTCTGTTGATGTGGGAACTAACATGTCCCATTCCTCAGATGGTAAGAACTTCTAGCATTTGGAATAGCATTATCAGTTATCAACCTAATTTTTTCATCTAAAGACATCCTTAGCCTCACATTATCTCCTGATTTTAAATTATTTACCCTATTAGTATCATCATTTTCATTATTAGGAAAATCCTACAAATGATAAGAATGATCCTCCCACCTCCTAAAGTGATTATCCTCATCTGAGCATCCTTCCTCATTAAAATTTCTATCCAATCCAAACAACATGTTGGCACCATGATCTTCCCTTTATGATTCATCACAATTATCCTCCAAGGACTGAGCAACCCTACACTGCAAAGAAGAATGTGGCAACTGAAAAGGGTCACACCAAAGAGCATCATCCACAAAGTTTGTATTACTTCTTTTTAAAGCGTCAAGATTCTCTTTGTTCTGTACATTTCTCCAATTGTTTTGAATAGGTCTACCATTATGCCAGTTGGTATTATATGGTTGATCTGAAAGGTTAGGCCTTATTTCTTGTCCTTTATAAGTTAGTTATTATGAGATAAACCTCTATCATTTCTTGTTACCCTCTAATTCAAATCCTTGATGGATGTCCTAATTTTTATCCATTTCTCCCTTATCATCACTCTTTTCATTTAGGTTCCCCTTAGGGTTCTTGAGAAGTTTTACATATTCTCTCAGTCCTATTTTACCTAAATCTCTTCTATTGCTCTCAATGTGGATTGCAATCTTGTATGCATCTCTTAAGGTTTGACGATTCTTATCTCTAAGATGGTAACCCATTTTACAATCAAAGGCATTGATATATGTAACCAAATAGACATCTTCATTCAGTCTTAAATGTGTTGTGATCCTAGAAATATTCTTTTGGAATCTAATATTAAATTCTGATACCATTTCATTTTTACCTTTAGCAATGTTACTAAATTCATTCAACATGAATCTTGGGTCTGTTTTGTCACCATACTGCTCTCTAAAACCCCTCTAAAATTCTTCCCAAGATCTAACACTAGCCTCTGGAAGGCTCCTATACCAATCTCTTGCATCAACATTTAGTTGCATGAATAGATTAATAATCACATCTTCATGCTTCACTTCAAAATTTCCTAATAAGTTCATGAAAACACCTAAGTGTTCCTCACCTATCATGGCATCACTTCTAGAGAACTTGGAAAGGCACTACCTTACTTCATTGGGAATTTCATTTAGGAATCTAGGGATTCCCCAAAAATCAATTTGTCTATATGTATATCCATTTGCAAGGGTCTTCTTCCAAGAACATTACCTCATCCAAAGTATTGATAACCTCCTTGGCCATGAAGAATATTTTGTTGTATATATGGTTACTCTAGTAGGGGAACACATTGGTTTTCCACATAAGGTGGAACAATCCCTCACACTTGAGGACCACCCTAAATTTTCTTTGAGAGCTTGTTATAAAATTTCCAACCCCTATATTTTGTCCCACAAGTGATGGCTGGGACACACTTTGAGCATTTGTATTGGGTTGAAAAGAACTTACCTTGTGTGGAGCTTATCTGAGGGCCCAATGAAACACTAGAACTCATGGGCATATAAACGATTCCTTTATTACTTTGGGAATTAGAAGGGCCTACACCTACAGATGAAGTATTTCTTGTATAGGTTGCACTAGTCACATTTTGTCAAGTAGTGTTTAGTCAAGGATTAGTCCCTGTACTCACATGGGAAGTACTTAGAGGCACACCTATTTGATTGCTAGTCCTAGATTGAGTTTGAGGTGTAGGTATAAAATCACTGGTAGAATTTTGTACAACTCTCTTGCATCAAGCTCTTTCCTTAATCTCTTTTCTTTATCATTTCTTCTCTAGCCTTTTCTTGTTTCAATCTCTCTATTTCAAACAACAAGTCCTTGGTTTTATTTAGTATTTCTTCCTCAATTTGGACTATATTATTTGAAGTATGGTTTTGAGTAAGGAATTTAGTAGTATTATGTGGATTAACTATGTTTTTAAAAGAAAAGGTGTGGATTTTCCTAGAAATAGGATCACCCTATAATTGTTGTATTACAAAATTTCCAAGGGGTGGATTTTGATCTAAAATTTCTTAAGAAGGGTCAACCATACCTTGGTTTATATTTCTTGATTTCATTTCTCTTCTCTAATATTTTTTAGGTCTTATCAGTGGGATAGTTAATCCCTCTTCTTCATTTAATAGAGCATATGCTTTTTGAGAAAAATAAAAACTATCTTGACTATGCAAAATATACCCAACATTTTTATCAAAGGTTTGATTAGACTTACTTGGATCCTTGATCTTCTAACTCTTATTCTTGTTTCTCCATGCTTCTCTACTTCTTGTGTCTCCTCCCTTCGTCATTCTTGAGGAGTTAGGATTGTGGATTGATCTTCTATCATGCATGATTGCAACTTCTTCTTTTCAACTGGTCTTTAGAGTATAGAGTCGCCACCCATCTTAATGGGAATAATATTTCTTCTTACTAATGCATTTTGACAGAAACTTTGAAAATTCTATGACTCTATTAAGGAAAGGTGGTCTTCTACCAGATCTTCTCAACTTCTCCCCAGCAGAGTCACCAATATGTTGGTGTTTCCAGCTGATGGTCTAGCATCTCCTAAAGGGCATCTACTCCTTATACTCAAAGGCCCTAGGTCAGTAGCCAATGAAAAAGAGATGACTAACTGGTAAGCCTCTCCTCTACACTTTAGGCTTTGCAGGACCAAGGTGGGTATCCCTATAGATTAATGCATATCATCATAATACAATGGTGGGAAGCCTTCAATGGGTTAAATCATCTACAAAACTATTCCTTGTCTTCAATATCTTATGGTAATATGGAAATAAACATAAAATCAAATAAAGGAAATTAAAAGGTTTTCTTTTGAATTGAAATTAGATCCACCTTAGACTTAGGCTTATGAACATAGATTGACCAGTGCCTTATCCACACAGAGTCCATAAATGAAGTAACACTCCTACAATAGACCCACCCTAGTTTCTTATAAACTTGCTTCCCTATAATAAGGAACCAACAAAAGAACAAAACTATCAAACTTCTTTGAAATCGCTATTGCATCATCACTACCTTAACATATGAATTGAAAGAAATTACTCTAATCCTTGAAGAGAAACTAACAAATAAAACATTCAGGATCAAAAAATGTGATTAAGAACCAAAAACAATCCTTTATTATATTGAATCAAAGATAGTGAGTACAAAACTAGAGAAGATGATAGAGCTGATACAATATTTAAGAGAAGAATGCAATGAACATTTGGGTCATCTATTGTTATTACAGAGCAAACATTACAACATTTCCTTTCTAGGTGTAAGACAAAAACACTATACAGACTAAGATCAAATACTTACAAAAGTTTAGAGAAAATGGAACCCAAACAAAATACACAAAATTTTCCTTTATAGTGTAGTAATAGCTCATATTTGAATTTGAAATTGCTAACCCTAATCAAACTAGGGTTTCATACCAAAGCACCCATATCAAACTACATTCCACCGAGGATTTCCACGCAAAATTATGCAAAAACTATACATGAATGCCACTAAAATCTTGAGCACACTCCAACATTGATGGCATTATGAAAACATGCATAACACCCCTAGGAAATCCATGATAAAAATAGGAAGAACATACCCTGACAAGGAATACAACCACTACAACACTTTTGAAAATAAATGGTTCCACTCAATAATTACTTCAACCTTGGAAGAAGTGCAAGAATGAAATTTGAAGCCATTTGGAGTTGATTAGGTAGCTAAGAAATGGACACATGATTACTATGTGGTTAATACCCATGAATAGGAGTAGCTAACCATTGGGAAATCACACTTTGAATTGTGATTGTCAATTTTTCTTACTTACGCCAAGAACCAATTCCTATCTATCACTACTCGTGACTTCAAACACTGATTGTTAGATAAACAATCATTCAAATCTCCACCACACATCACCAATTCAGTATAAACTTGAACCTCAGAACCTCATGTTGGAGGTTATAAAATATTGAAAACCCATGGAACACCAACCTTGTAGCAAGCACCATCTAATCACCTACTTTAAATCTAGGTCGCTTGATCACCACCACTATCGCCAAGCCTGTAGAGCATAGGATTCACACTGTGTACAAACTAGGCAACAAAAGCCTGCTCACCCCGCTACATTTCAGAAAACAATATTTTATTCCTGTCAGGCTAGCAGGGAATGACTATTATGAATTCAACGAATTCACTTTATCATTCATCATTTGATCAAGGTACCATCTACACACTTAAAGGGTTAATACACACATGCATATAATTCATGACTTGAAAGGGAGTCGCCCGAGAACATATGAATTAGGGGACGAAAAATATTTAGGCCTATGAATGAAAGAAAAAGTAAAGGGGCCAACCAAAGAATGACCACATTAGACATAAGTTTTAACTTGAATGACTGGGAATCAGGCATAGGAGGTCAACATGATTTTCAAAAAAAAGTGCATGCCAATGGTTTAGGGTTTTTTATGATATAAGGGTTTAAACCTTTTATGCAATTTTTGAGCCTTAATCAGAGAAAATGGAGGAAACTCAAAGGTTCAAGAAGCAAAATTTATGGAAATGACCATGGATTTTACAAGTACCACCAAATCCTTTTATGAATAATTCTACATTCTCTACCCCTATGACCAAACTCATTAGATGAACAATAGTATCAATAGAAATATGTGGAATACTTGGTCATATAATTTGGTACCTGAGGAGGGGGTCTTTTGTGCATCCACCCTATTGAATTTATCACCCTAGTAATCCCAACAACATCCTTCCTTTTGAATCTTTTCTTGTTCTGTTGGTGAACAAAATTTGATTGGTTATCCTTCTTGTTTACAGTAGGCTTCTTTTCTTCTTTAGTTTTCTCCTTCTCTGCATATTTTTCATTCTAGTCACTTCCTTTATAGTTATTTTCCTTGATATATTTAGACTTTTCCTCTACTCTATCTTTTATATAATTTTACAAAAGCATCAATAAAGGAGCTTTGGCCTTTCTCCAAACGTAAGCCTATTTTTTCTTTTTGTTTGGGCTTCTAGGTGCTTAATAATTCATCTAAAATGTTTGACCTGCCTTTCTTCTTGAGTGCTTTATCTATTTGTTCTTTCACCTTTTGAAGATCTATTTTGGGAGAAATTATCTCTCCCTCAAGCTTCATACATCTGTCCACTTCAACTTGCAACTTAGATTGAATCACATCTTCTGCTCTCTTGGCTTCTTCTAGATTCAACTTCAAATCTACCACATTCTGGGTAGATTTTTCTAGTTCCTCGCTTAGTTTGTTTGACTCTTTTTGTGCATGTTTTTTCTACTACTTATTTTCCCTTTTTAACTTCTCAATCTCATCTCTGAGATTATCGACCTCATCTAGAGTATAGATGAGTTCTCCCTCTAGATCAACCACTCCTCCTTCACCCTCTTTAGGAAGGTCTCTAGCCTTTTCATTCTTCTGCTCCTCAGATTCTTTTTCCATAAAAATAATTTCTCACAACAAAAGCATAGTTTTATTTATCATCTAAGCTATTGTAGTATTCTAATACATCACTATCTTCTTGGATGTATAGGATTTTCCTTTTCTTCTAAAAATTTATTTTCTTAGTGTAGTAGGGTTTCTTCATTTTGTCATCTACTTCTTGTTAAGAGTTTCTTTTCTTATTGTAGGGACATTGAGCAATGAAATGACCTACTTTACCACATTCAAAGCATTTAAAGGGAAACTTACCTTTGTATTTTCTAGATCCTCTTCTTAGTCTCCTAATGAATTCTTCCTCCTCTTCATCAGTGACATCATCCTTAGATGGAATTAGTTTTTCCTTATTTTTCTTGAGAAATATTTTTCTCCTTGTTAACAGTATTGAAAGTGACTTCTTTCCCCGAAGGTTCTTCATCTCTCATCCTCATCTCATAGGTTGTGAATATACAGTGTAGCTCATTTAGAGTTATCTTGTACATTTTTATTCCTTCCTCTATGGGAGAAATCTTAGTGTCACACTTGTATTTCATTGATATGAGAACTTTCAATATAACCACATATTCTTTCAACTCTTATCCATGTCCTCTAATAGAGTTCACAGTATTATTAACTCTTAAAAGATAATCTGCAATCTTTTCTTCCTTTGACACTCTTAGGCCTTTAAATATAGCTTCCATTATTTGTAGCTTTTCCAGTTTTACCTTGTCATCTCCTTCATAAATCTTTTTTAATGTATCCCAGACATCTTGTGCATTCTTACAATATATAACTTTTTTGTGCACAAACCTAGATAGACTATTCATGATAATGAAACATTCCTTTTCATTGTTCTCATTTGTTCTTTTTAGCCACAACATTAGTATGAGTGATAGGTGGTGTGTACCCAACTACTAGTGACATCCATACATCAAAACCTACAGCTCCCAAATACCCTTTCATAAATGAGTTCCATTAGATAAAATCCATTACAACAAACTTGGGTTTCTTGGTTGAGGAAGAGCTTTTTTGATTGGCCATCTGTGTTCACAAAGTCAAGGATCTACCCAAGCTGGTTAAGCTACTCGTATGGAGCCTAGGGCTATGATACCAATTATTGGAACACAACAATCTACTGAGAGGGGGGTGAATCAATAGATACACAAATTTTAAACTTTAAGAACAAGATGCAAACACAACTCTTAATCTAGATGTGCAGATTAAAACAAAATTGATATGAAAAGAACATGCACATGAAAGATCAACACATAACAATAGATATACATGGAAAACCCAAGATGGGAAAAACCACGGTGAGAAAATGCTACTAGGAGCTACTGTCCTAATCCATCCTCACAATAAAATCCTCTATTAAAAATTTTAAGGGAACCAACCCTAAGGAGACACCTATCCAATGAACTGAGCACCAACTCAGTTATCAAATGGCACCAACCAATTAGATTTAAAACATGTAAGATAATTACACTTTGTTCTTAAGGAACTCAAATCAATGTTAAAAGTTTCTTTGTAGCTGCTCAACTATTTGTTGCTACTTCTACAACCCTGTTCTTTCCTCTACACCTTACTACAAAAACCCTGCTCCTCTCTTTCTTCTTTAGTGCATTCTATGTCTACCTCAATGCACCATTGTACTCTTCAACAACTCTCCTTTCCTATTTGAGTGTATATCCTAGTTCTGATAGGAGCTTTGTATCATATCTCCACACTACATTCTTACATGCGTACACCATTTTAACACTTTTCATATGTTTTGAGTAGTACTTATCAATTATTAATGCCTTTGGATCTTCCACTATAATCTAATCCTCTATTAGGGTGAATATCTCTACCACTATCTTCCAACTTCATCGAGCCACACAACATTAATTCCTAGTGCAGAGTATTTTCCTTCATTTCTATTCTTCTAAACCCTAAGATTAGATATGCAGTAAATTATTTCCTCTAGATTTTTTATCTGGTCTTTATTCTTGTCTTTGTGGCCATCTGTACTGTCATTCTGTGAATCAATCACATTACATCTATTGTTGAGGTAGTTAGACCAATAAATTTCCATTTGCAAGTTTGTTTGTAGGTGAAGCCTTGTTTACACATAGTTAGTTGTTCATGATGATCTCGTCTAAAACTAAGCCAACAATCTTCTCCCTTCACACCATAATCCTATGTTATTCATTAATTTTCACAATTTTAAAAAACAACCATCTGATAAACACCTTTAAATCTCCTTCGTTGATAGTGTTCTTCAAGAACATTTTCCTCCATTTCATCAATGTAGCAATCACCATTGGATTACCTATAAATCAATCTATGCCATCCTCCACTATCCCGTTAGAGCTAAAAATGAGCCCATAAGAACTTCATGGGCTGACAAGCTTGTGCCAAGTGTCACCTCTCTATCCCTTATTACTTGATTGCATAAAAAATGTTTCACTTCATAGTAGCGATGTGAAGTGATGAGGCCACGTGTGGTAGTATCTATGAAGGTTCAGTCTTCCATTAACACACATCATTCGATCAACTTCATTTGATCTACACCATTCCCCATTTCCCTAGAATATATGAACAAGTCCCACCACATGTGCGATGGTCTAGTTGGCACCATCATATTTTCTACCTCAACATTATCATAGTTGTTGATCAACCTTGTTCTTCCAACCAACTAGGATGACATCATGCACCAATATCTTTGGTTGTTGCCATCGTAGGTCCCACTATCCACTCTAGATTACTTTACACCAATCCTTGTGTCGCCATGGGATTTAGCCAAGACCCACCATTGACTCAATTGGCTAGTGGGGAGATCATTAATTTCACCAAAAGGAAATATTTGTGCAAGACTTAGGAAATATTTAAATGCCACAAATATCTACTCAGCTATTGGTAAATGTTAAGTGAGAGGGGCTAGTTCCCCACATGATATAATAAGCTTAAGTTATCACTTAAGCTACCTATAACTGACAAACAAAAATCACCATCAAATTAGAAGAATTTTTCTAGTGCCATGATTGTGTATACCTAGATTTTAACTAGAAAAACCTAATTCTAGCCAAGAGCACAAGTAATTCTTTTCAAAGCATAGCCTTGAACCTTTGGTCCTGCCAAATATATTTCTAAGCTAGTCTCAAAAAATGCATGTTAGATCTAGAATTAGATCTTTCTTTTGAGTGTTGAAGAAACTCACTGCAACAACATGATTATAATGCAATACTTTAAAATAACATTTGCAACATTCAATCCATCTTTGAGATCCATAATTCACCGTCTTCCTCAAACATTAATGACGATATTTTGACATCAATGTTGACTCTCCATCATACAATATTAGTTCCATCTCACACCTAATCCCCTTTTGACATCGATGACAACAATATACCAACAAAAAATGGGGTTTTACCAAAGAAAACCCCCATTAAAAAAATAAAATCCTTTCCCTCTTCTATTTTTGTTGCAGATTTTAGATTGAAGGAAAATTGAAGATTGAAGATCTCTAAAGTGCAAACTTGTAAAAGTTGCAAAAGTTGTCAAAGTTGCAAGAAAAGTTGTCATCTCACAGAAACTAAGATTTGGAGCTCATTTTTCATCATTTTTTTGTGAAACCAATGGGAAATTACGTCTTAGATTAATCTTCAGAGTCTCCCAAAAAATTAGTTTAAAAAGCCATCTGAGGACCCATTCGCCATTTTTGAATAGGGGGTCCTAGACACTTTGTAACCGATCAGGACACTTTGCAACCATTTTCAAGGTATGTTTTAAGTGTCTTCCACTCATTCATTTTTTACAAAATTGAGCTTTTCTATTAGATCTATTCTTGATCTACATGAATTAGGTCTGAGGTTACAGATTTGAGGTCATTTTCTATTTCATTTTCATCTCCCAAAATTGATGTTTGAACTTCATCCCCTATCCACACACATAAAGAAAATTATGAGTTCTTCCATAGTATTGACTCACCCAAGGGTTGAAAGTTAATTCTATCTTGGAGGATCTCATTTCCTAAAAGAAATAGAAAATAGGTAGATTCATTACACCCCATTTTCCCTTTCTATTTATAGTAGGTTTGGTGAAACATTCCAAATTTAGTATAAAACCATATGTTTTGAACCCCTAACCTATTTTTCTATGTTCCTGAATGTTCAGTAAAAATTTAGAAACCAATATTCAAGACAAACTAGGGATAACGAAATTTCCCTCCTTTATACACTTTTGCATACCCCTTCATGACTATCAAAATTTGGTTAGTCATCATGAAGCAAAAAATCCATCTAACAAATTTGAAAAATTTGAATCCATTCCCCATAACAATTTTCAATCTTTCAAGAAATAAAATAAGGAATTTTTGCAAATAAATACACCTTAAACAAGTCAACATGTTAACTCCCAAGTGGATTCAATAAAAACCAAAAATCCATATCCATTTAGGGAAAGGAGTAGATACTTTACCCCATTAGCTGATACCCTTCACTCCATAATATTGCAACTTCTGAGTAAGATCTTAGTTACCTTACCTCCTATTAGAGCCACTGATACCACTAATCCCTTACCTCCAAGATTTAACTCAAATTCCTTTTTCCATTATCACCGACAAATGGATATGATACAAAATAATGTAAACATCTTAAACATATTGTGAAACACCTCATTGATTTTAATCACATCCAGATTGGTGATGTTAATGATCAAGGAAATAACTCTTTTGCCCCACCCAACCAAAAATTTCAAATATTTACTAAAAAAATTCCAAATTATAATATATTTATTTTCAAAGCTAGTGATAATAAGAATGATGTGATGAATGTTGAAAAACTTCAAGATACAAATACAGTGTCAAAAAATGTACTCCTTTACATTTGCACACCTTTTTTATGTCCCCTCAATTAAAATGGACTTAATTATGCATTAATGAGACCTATTTTACATATACAAGCTTAATAAATTACATTTTCTGAATGGGAAACCTATCAACAATGAATGTCAACACATAACAATTTACCTTGAGTAATGTGTGTTCTAGGAATAGGGACCTGGGACCCATTCACCCATGGATGAATGGGTCCTTCCTAGGAATTTGAACCTAAATATCCAATATGTTTTTGGCAGTATTTTAATGCCCCCACATTCAAATTTTAATGTCATCTTGTAATGTTTATTTTTTTTGGAAATTAAGGACACATACCTATAAATACATGGTATTTTTATCAAATCAAGCCTAGAAGTTATTGATGAGAAAATTCATGAGAGCATAATTTAAGTTTACAAGAGAAAATATATTATGATCCAGGGTGTTCAAGAGCACATTTATTGGTGTTTTATTGCACCAATCAATATCTCAAGCATCATGTCAAAGTCATTTTCAATAATTCATGTTTTTGGAGCTAACATTGTATTGTAGGTTTCAAAGACAAAGTCAAGTTATATTTCAGGCATCAAGATCCACATCCATTGAAGTCATTTCATGCAAGATCAAGATCAATAATTCAGATTTACAAATGTTTATTTAAGGGTTTGGTGAGTTGCAACATAGTATTGGTCATTCATCATTCCTTTCATATTTTCATTATTTCAATTCAAAGTTTAATTACCAAAATGATGAACATTTGACCAAGAAAAACCCCCATTTACTAATCGAACAAACAATTTTTCCCCCTTATTTTTGTGTTGTTGATTATAGGATGAAGAAGGATTGAAGATCTCTTAAAGAGAAAAAAAGGAAAAGTTGTCAAAGTTTAAAAAAAATTAATGTTTTCATCAAGCCATGAAAACTCACCTATAGGATTTATTTGCAAACTTTTGACACTGAAACCAAGATGAAATAGATGATACAAAATGATATTAGAGGATCCCAAAAGTTGGTTGAAATCCCTTATCAAAGATCCATTCACTCATGGGTGAATGAGTCCCAGTTTGCCTCTTGAAATTACTTTTTGGTAACTAGTACATAATGCTTAACCCTTTTAAGATCTATAGAAAGTTTACTATTTCTATCTATATTCAGCTTTAAATTTATGTTTCAACTTTTAATGAGCATAATGAAGTAGATTTCCTATATTTTAGTTTTTCTCCCAAAAGTATTGTTTAGGTTGATACCGTATTCCTCAATCATAAGGAAATCAATAGATTCTCTCATTGAGTTGACTCACTTAAGGATTACAAGTCAATCCTTGTCTGAATCTCATCTCCCTATGAAAATAGGAAAGATAGGTTCATCACCCAAAAATTCCCCATTTCAAATTATATGATCCCTATTTTTCTATGTTTCATTTTGGTGAACTCAATGTTGTGCAAAAAAATTATAAAAATTGGAGTCTATTTCAGCCCTAGATTTAAGTTTTGCACTAAATTTTTTGGAGCACAACAATTTGCTAAGAGGGTGGGTGAATCAATAGACATTAAAATTTTAACTATTAGACCTTTTGAGTAGACTAACTTCTTAAATCAACTTAATGTGCAAATTGAAATATGAGATATAGAAGTTTAAACAAGCACATAAACAAGGAACAAATAACTCAAGATATACGTGGAAAACCAAAGATGAGAAAAACCATGGTGCAAAATGCTTGTAGGAGATATTGTCCTAATCCAACCTCAAAAATAAACCTTCTATTACAAATTTTAAGGAAAAAAATCCTAAGGAGACACTAGTCAACTATTCTCAACACCAACCAATCAAATTTATAATATAAATATTATTACAATTTGTTCATTAAGAACATAGATCAATGTTACAACTGCTCATGTTTTTGTTGTTGCCACAACAACTCTCTTCTATGGATTTCTCACCCTATTTTTTCTTTACTCTTCCCCTTTTTATTTAGTGCATTCTCTATTTTCCTCAAAGATTTCATATTACTCTTTGAACAAAATGCACACAGACTCTTCTCCAACTTCTCCATTTCAACTCACTCCTACCTTATTCTAGCCCTCTATTTTGTGTTGTTACACACCATTGGTGATTGACTCGAGATTCTCTACCATATTCATATCTTCTATTAGGGTTCTAGGATATATTCTTCATTTCCATCCTTCTGCATTGATCCACACAACATTTACTTTTGTTATAGATAATTTTCCCACATTATCTCTCTGACCAACCCTAGAATCGGATATGCATTTAAATTATTCTCTATTTATTTGATTTGATTTAGACCTCAATATCCATCATGATCCGTGCCATCAATTTTTAAATTAAATCTATAATCATATTGGTTGTTGGTTTATTTTATCCAATTAACTTCAAAAGCATATTTTTGGTTGAGCCCCTATTCACATAGACCTAACTATAGTATTTCTTCATGTTTGAACTTGCATTGTCGATCTCATCACCTCACACGATTATCATCACACCTTTAAATCATTAGCATCAAATGATCCTTCCTTTAAATCTCCATCATCGATCATTTTGATCACATATCACTCCAACTCTTGAGCACCACCATTCAATCACGTGATGTGAGTAACCTCAGTGATGACCATTGGATCACCCACCATTCAAATATGCCATGTCCCTTACTATATTGCTAGCAAAGGACATGGTCCCATAGAATCCTAACATGTTGGCAGGATACTACCACCTACTCACCTTAGACATTAGCTTCAACTTCCTTCTTATGTTCATCACTCATCGAGAGAACCATCTCATTACTTCACTTCACAATAGCAATGTGAAGCGATCAAGATATATTGCCACATGTCTATCAAACCCACAAAATTATTTTTTCTCCATATGATCAAAACACTATTTGATCTCAACCATTCCTTGCTCCCATGTGAGGTATAGATGGAGTTCCACCATAGGTGTTGTGGGCTAGCGGGCACTATCAGATCATCAACCTTTGAATATGGACGATGAACATGTTCCATCACACATTGCTAAACTATAATATGGCTTCAAAGAGCGTTTTGCAATGCATGGGACCTTAGTGATAGCTATTGGATATGGAACTATTGAGCATGCACCTTCTGATCTCCATAAGGATTCATAAGTGACACAAACCAAAAGACTAGGTAATGGGGCCAATCACAACATTATTTTAATGACATAAGTTTATGACTTATGTGACCTATAACCTCCAATAAGAAGTCAATGACAAAATGTAAAATCTATTGAGGCACCATGACTACAACCCTATTGTTTAACTACTAAGCCCTAATTCTGACTGAGAGTTGACATGATTCATTTCTTAGCATATTATACGTCCTCTAAACCTACCAATTATGTATCTAGAATGTACTCAAGAAACCCACATTGAGACTGTCACTAGATTTTCATTCAAGTACCTTGAGACAATTGTTGCAGAAAGATGACAAAATTTTGTCAACATTTCAACAATGATTTGAGAAAAAATTGCAACATTTATATAATCATTCTTCTTTCACCAACATCTTATACCAGTGCTTCCAAAACCTGATCCACATCTCTCTGTCATCTTGCCAGTAGACTTCCTTGCATGATATATCCTTTTGAAATTAATGAAAATGATATGCCAACAATAGCCACCTTTCTCATTGATCGAAAAACCTAATGCTCTATACCAAATGAGATATTTTAATCCATTCTCTTGTTTTGAGCATTTTCTCACATTTCTCCCCCTTTGACATCAATGGAAAAGGGAAGACTCCTCATGAAAACATATTTCCCTTTTGAAAATAAATTCAAAGAGAAAGTGGGAATCCTTCATTATGTAACCACAAATTCATTAAAAAATTGTAAAACTAATTTTCTTGACTTTATCTCGTTCTCCATCAACAGGGATAAATAAAGTACCAATTATGCTCCCCCTAGATTCATGCCCTTTCACTAATATTTAGTGATATGTTGTTGGAGAAATCACTCCGAGTTTATGCCTCAGATATTCAAAATTTTCTTTAGGAAGAGGCTTGGTGAAAATGTTAACCACTTGTTCTTAGTGGGAACTTACTCCATGCTAACCTCCTTTTCTGCAACCTTTTCTCTAATGAAGTGATACTTGATTGATATTGTTGTGCCCTTAGCACACACGCCCCATTCAAAATGGGGACCCTCTTTTCTTTCGCCTTGTCGGGTCTTTTGGGGCCGCCTCATTTTGCGTGGCCCTCTTTTTTGATGTTCCGCATGGTCGATGTTGCTCCAAGGTTTCATCATAAATCGATCATGCCTCCGCCGTTGGGTTTTTTGCTGCCTTCCGGGGCCTCGGGGAATCCCTTTGGCATTTTGGCCCTAAACGGCCCTGGGCCCCTCCGGGCCCGGGCATCCGGGGTTCCCTATTCGGGCTTCCCCTTTGTGAAGGTCGTCCTCTGCGGCATTCTTGGGTCTTTCTGCCACTCGGGCCCGCTTCGCCGCTTAAAACTCGTCATAAGTTTTTGGGGCGGCGCCTGCCCCTTCGGGCACCGGGACCCGGAAGTCCGCTTCCGGACTTTCATCCCGGGATCGCCGTCTGCGACGGCGAGCCTTTGGCGGCTCCCGCCCCCCGGGCCTGGGTTTTTCCGATGCTTTCATTTTTCCCTGTCTGCCGCGGGACCTTCCAGGCCCGGCCATCCGGAGTTCCGTCCACAAAATTCCATGACGGTTCCGCCTTCCTCGACGGCAAAATCCTTGCGACCTCCCACCCTCCGGGCCCCGTGGCTCCCCTCGCCGTCGCCGTTGAGCAATATGAAAATCTTTCGACGGCGAATTCCTTCTGGCTTCCCGCCCTCCGGGCCCCGGGCCGATCTTCGCCGTGGCCATTCAAAGTTCATGAAAATCTCACGGCAGCCGTCACCTCGCATCTTCCCGGCCGCCGGGTCCCAGAGCTCCAGCCGCCGTCGCCGACCTAAATTCAAATTCCACCAACTTTCCCGCGGTCGTACCATCATTTATTGCGGGTGTTAATAGCGGTTGGGGTATAAAATGCCCAACCCGCTCAAGTCTTTTTCACAAATACAAATCAGAGCCAATTGAGAAGCGATCACCTTGGGCCCATCGCGATCAGCAGCGTCACGATCGTCACCATCAAACTTCACTCCGTCGACCCTCGGTAGATCCCATGTCCCCCACTTAGCGTATTCGAGGTAGGCCATCCCCTCGCCCTCCCGTATGGCTTTTCGTGATTTTTGAAGTTTTAAATGAATGAACAAATCGATAGGGGCTGGTAAAACGATAGAGCACCAAATTGTGCCCATTACCCATATGATCAAAATCAGCGAACCTATCAGGGGTGCCCTCGCCGCCAATTCGGAGCTTTCCTCCAGCGCAACTGTTCTTCGCACAGGGCGACCAGACTCCTCGGGCCCCGGATCCCCTTTCGCCATCTGATTAATGACATAACGGCGACTATCCTCCTATCTGGATCAGGGTCGTCGGGATTTCGTCCTCGGGATGCCGGTCGCATTTCGCCGTGCCCTGAACTGCCTAGACTACCCTGCCTCCCAGACAGCTTGATCCCGAACATAGCTCCACCGTAGAAAATTGAAACTTAGAGACATGTCCTTTGGTCGTCCCGGGCCCGGAACCCCGGAGTTCCGTCTCTGGAGTTCCGACGGAGGCTCAATTTCTTCATAACGGTGAGCGTTGCCTGGCGTCCCGCCCTTCGGGCTCCGCTGATCCGTTGGCTTGTTTAACCTTTGGCAAATGAATTGGCCCGTCTTTTTCACCTTCGACCCCCGGATGTCGGGCCTCTGCTCCTCATTTTCGGTTGTTCCTCAAGTCCGAGGTCTTTCGGCGAACACTTCGCTGCCTTCCAGGCTCCGGGCCCCGAGTGGCCCTCCGCCATTGCCTTGTTCTTTTTCACATGGCGGCTTTTACGTCCCCAGACCCCAGATCCTGGACTTCCATCCGCGGAAGTCCGCGGATCTCCTCCCGGCGGAATCCTCACCCCGTCCGCCCGGTTGCCAGAACCCGGGCCTCTGTTTGTCATCTGGCCTCACCGAAACTCCTCGCTGCCGTGGGACCTTCCGGGCCCGGCCGTCCGGAGTTCCATTCGCAGAACTCTGTGATAGTTCCGCCATCCTCCATGACGGACCCCTGCTTGCTTCCTGCCCTCCGGGCCCCGGGCCGCTCTTCGCCGCCGCCGTTTAAATCAATGAAAATCTCATGGCAGCCGGCGCGTCGCGTCTTCCCGGCTTCCGGGCCCCGCCACTCCAAATGTCGTCGGGCCTAAATTTCAAACCTCATGACGGCCGTCCTTTGGCCTCCCGGACCCCAGCCCTCAGACTTCCGCCTTCGGATTTCCTCCTGCTGTCCGCCATTGCCAATTTTCGTCGCCTAGCGGCTTCCCAGCTTGAAATCTCTGAAGCCCCTTATATCCATCCAAACGATCCTAAAATAAGAATATGACTTCGACCCACGTCATAAAATTTGCTCTTCCCCATCATGGGTCTCCTAAACATTAAAATTTGACCAAGATGGGTCTCCGAGAGCTTTCCGTTGCATTTTCCCTTCCGGGCAGCATTCCTACCAGGGAAGTCCAGCCCTCTGGGCCCGGATTGTCCAAAATCCCTCAAACGAAGATCAATAATGTCTAAGGATAAAATTTATGATATACTTGACTGATTATTTAGATGTTATGCTCACAATATGGACTAACATGAACGCTTTAATGTTTTATTGTGTTGACTTTTCCCTTGCTTGCAGGATATGTGGAATCAGCTGTAGGAACTTCAGGGGCCTCCGCTGAAAAGGATAAGGGAATAAAGTTAAGAAGAACCCCTCGGGGAAAAGAAGATAAGATCAGATGAAGTTTCAGTTCCAGGGTGAGCCGCTCTAGTCGAAGGTCTCAACGGACTGGAAAGAGATTTCAGATACCAACATTGGTCAGGTTGACATAGATGAATTCACCCAAACGGTCAAGGTCAACCCCACAACAAAGAATGCCAGACTCATACGGCAGAGTGGAATTGTCAAGGCTGTCGGTTTCCCTCCCTCGCTCGTGGCGCCCGAACTAGTGATGGCTTGCTGAGAAGCCTATCAAACAGACACTAGGACAATTGTGGATAAAGAGGGAAACATCCTCGCAGACATGTCACCAGAGGGGATTACCAAAAACATTTCACATTCCCACGTGCCCGCACATGGAGGTTCCCACGTTAGAACAATGCCAAGTGGCGTGGGATGCTAATCCGTCAGGGTGTAAGAAATCAATCAACCTCCTTTGTCTTAAGGAGAAACGGGGCAGCGCTGCGAAGGTTCCTCAAGAACTGTTCTGTAGCGATTTCCACGAGGACTACCACGACCTGGTAACTATGCTGAGCAGGATCATGGGTCTCCCAGCAGCCGCCTACTTCCAAGAGTGGATGGCCTACTACATTGAGTAGATCCTGCGGGGGAATGAGGACGTTAACACCAAGGTCTCATTCGACTGGGGAGGCATCATTAGCAACTGCTTCCATGAGCAGTTTGTCAACGTCAAGAAGAGTTCTAAGTTTTACATGACCTCCTACCTGGTGTACTCCCTAGCAGGTCAAAGACAATACAGCGGGTTATTTGTGGCACTAGATCAGGGGCACAGGTGAGGGCTCAAGCCGTTTGACAAATATCCTCAACTCCAGTATCGCAACTTTAAGAAGGAGTACTGCCGGGTCAATGATGCCTTCACTGGCCACATCATCAGATTGATCGCTGGGGATTTCAAGAGGAGCGTCTCCCACAGCGCCAGGGCGCTCCTGAAGGAATATGCCTTCCTATTTATCCAGTTCCCCAAGTTAACCTACATCCGGGCCCAGGGATTCACAGAGTGGCCAAATAGATTACCGCGGTACCCAAATGACAGGATCATCCTCCTGGAGCTTTCCCGACAGCTCCAGTACATCCAGGTTGTCTTCAGCAATAAGCACATAGCAGGGATCTCCTATCCCATGACCCTTGGCTAGGGCCTATACCGGTTACAGACCTCTCAATGTGCCAATAATTCTGAGAAGGAGCTTAAGGAATATCATTTTGACTGGTACACCGCGCGTCCACGGATGGACCCTCACGGCCACGTCAGGAAGGCACTGGGGCTAGCATATGCCCACCAATACCACATTGAAGACTTCTGGGCTGACTCCAAGGATGACAAGGAGGTGCTCGCTAGGCACTACATGCGCATGACGGTGTTGTTCCTGAGACGGGTACAACCATTCCCGGTGCCGGACCAGGTCGAAGAGGACGAGTCCATGATCATGCACCCAAGGTACCCTGCAGTTGCTAACCTGCCAATACTGTCGATTGACTGGGATGAACAAGAGGTCGATGACCTAGACACCATAACCCAACTGATTCTCACTCGCACTAAGGAGTGGGTCGATGGGTAGGTGGCGCACCTAAAGCGGCAATGAGTAGTCCTAACATATGAAGGGCTCAAGAGCGATCCGAGCGCCACGGAGGACGTTGCCGCCACCACGTCAACTTGTGAGACCTCCAAGTCTCCCCCCGTCACCAGATCCTAGAAGAGAAAGGGAGCAGAGACTGCACAGTCTGCAGATCCCAAGGAGCAAGCAATGAAAGTAACGGGAGGCTCATCTCCCAAAAGGCTCAAGCAGACAGTGGCTACGACAGAATTGCAGCCTCCCTTGGCTCTCCCTGCCCCTCCTGTTGCATCGTCTGCCTCCCAAGCTATGGTCGCCGCATCTCCACCGGCGGTGGACATTTCTGTCCATCTTGCCCCTTTGCCCCCGGCCGGGTCAGTAGTCATCATTGATTCCTCCTCTAGCGTGACCACTCCTCCTTCCTCTGCTACCATGTCTCCAATTACCTCCCTTCCTCTGGCAACAATAACATCGCCTCTTCCCACTGCCACTATGCCTGAGGCCCTTACGAGACATATGCAAAACCTCCCCCCTGAGCTTTCCCAAATCTTAATGAACCTCGCACTCCAAGCAACCCTCGCCCAAGCCCTCACAACAACTCAGCCTTCACAACCGCCAACAAGGCCGCCAGCCATGGAAGCTACAATGCAGATTTCAAAAGAGTTGGAGGAGCGAAAGCAAGAGGCCTCGAAGCCTATTAAGGAGGAGGTCGATGAAAATTATGAGCACCCTGAGTACGAGCACCAAACCATCGACAAGGTGGTCTATGAGGGAGAAGAGACAGGCTCTTCCGAGAGTGGAGATGAAGAGGATGGCTCGGGTGCCAAGGAAATCATCCAAACATTTGATGATGACCTTGAGGAAGAGTTGGCGCAGCAACCAAAGGACGTTGGGGAAGAGGCAGAAAGGTCACCATTTACTGAGGAGGGGCAGCCTCTAGAGGAGCAGCCACGAAAGGATTTATCTGAGGCCGAGACCCATGCTCTAAAGAGCCCTAAGGCCGAGGCTACTGAAGAGAGGAAGGAAGAAGAGGCCGCAAAAGAAGAAATCCCCACCCGACAATTGTCCACCAAGCTGCCCATCAAACACCTCGTATTCATTCGCGACTCCGACGAAGAGGAGGATGCTACTAAAGAGAAAGAGGAGCCCCAAAAGGAAAAGGAGCAGAAGTCTTGCCTCTAACTGAGAAAGGTGAGGGCAGCCATGATGCACCCAAGGATAAATCTATTATGCCCAATTGGTTGGAGAAACAACTTGAGAAGACGACTCCTATTCTAAAGGACCCAAGGGTGAGATTGGAGGCCATCTTGGCTCGATCCCTGAGCACGACAAAGAAGGAGAAGAAGCCCAAGGTCCGATCCAGGATAACCATGGACGCTTCCAGTTCCTGAGCGGCACAAATTGCAATGCCTATAGTTGGTCAGACAGGGGTGAGCTATAATATGTCCACCATTGACTTGGGGACAGCAACTAGGGAACAAAAGGTTGAGCACCTGGAGGAGTCGATGGCCATGGTAGTGCACCTGATAAAACAGGACAAGGTCTCCAAGGATGAGCTTAAAGGGCAGGTTGCTGCCCTAACCGACTACATACAACAATGGTCCTCAGTGGATGACCTGCCCACCACCTCTGTTGCTGCACCGCAGTTGCTGTCCAAAGAACAGATCGACAAGATGGAGAGAAGGAAGAACTTGGAAAAAACTACTGAGGATTGGTTTCGACGGGTCACATACGTCAGAAACATGGGAATTAGCCGGGCTGTGCGGACAGCCAACAAGTTCTTTAACCTTATCCAATCCTTGGAGAGTACAAGGAGGCTCTACACCAATTTCCCTGCGACGTACGACTCCACCTTCTTGAGAATTGAAGCCATCCTTCAGATGCCTAAGGACACATGGGAAGAGAAGCTAGAGCTGAAGAAAGAAGATCATTGGCTAGTGGATGTGTGGCGCAGAGACCTCATCAACGGGAAGGAAAGGTTGGAGCAGATCCTCAGCAAGGTGGATCCAGATATTGAATGGATCAAGGAAATTCAGGTGGAATGCGCCGAATATCTCAAGCTAATGACGGGCTATGATATGCCCACGGTACAAATGGACCCAGAGAAGGTCAAGCCATACTTCTAGGAGAAGATGAAGGACGGGACAGCCGGAGAAATCACAACGGAGTTCCTAAGTTTTGCTGCCCGTGCCTTCAACCGATCAGAGCTATTCAGGAACCAAGGCTCGAAGTATGATGAGGATTGGAAGCGGCTGGAAGAGAATGCTAAGGAATGGAGTTACCAGGCATTACGATGTGAGATCCTCGAGATAGACAAGCTCCAAGCCATCATCCTCAAGTACATAGAACATGCAGCTTCAGAGGAGCAAGAGGACAGCCTAGCCAAAGAAGAAGACCTTCCTGAAGAGTAGCTACAGCAAAGGAAACAACAATTAGCTACAGGACAAAAGAGCTATAGTGTCATCCACAAGGAGACAAAATAGGGAAGAGACAAAAATGTATTTTAAATTGTAAATCTATTTGGGGGTAGGTGAAACCCTATTTTGTAATGAATCTTGGCCACATAATGAGAATGAATCTTGGCAATTCATTTAACTTTTGGAAAACTATAAATAGAGCACTCCCCTGTTTTGCAAAGAGAGAGTTGAGTTGTTGTAAAGGAATGCTGTAGAAATTTATAAGAAATATCATTGACTTGGTGTATTTTCTTTACTTCTCCCATGTGACATGATTCATTCTCCAACATTACATGTTTAGCTTAGATCTTATGGCTGTTTAGTTAGCTGTTTACTTTATTTTGATAAATCTTAGGAATGTTGTTGGGTGATTGTGAAAATTCCTGCTTTGTTGATGATCCCTTAGTCCATACTATTCGTTGTTTGTTGAAGGTAGATAGCTGTGCAAAGTTAGCCTGGACTCAATTTGAAGCTGCCCCAAACATTTATCTTTGATTCATGCATGTATGTGGTGGATGAAGGATGAAATATCTGTAGCCCTTAGAAGATAGCACAATTTCCATGATACTGTGAAATCCCTGGTTAAGTGGGATATTGTTTTAAGGAATTGTCCATTGCAGGAACTCCATTGTCACTATTCATAGCAACCTTTAGACTCAGGAACTTTTTCTCTCCTTCGCCCTTTTCCTTTTTTTTAGTAACTGATCTATGTTAAGGTTCATTGCACATTGTAAAGCCAAATCCGACAACTAAATGGAGTCCAAGATTGCTGTTTGAACCTACAGCCAACACATAATTGCCTTTATCCTAAGAACTCCATTTCAAGATCCAACTTCATGCTTTGTGTCCACACTTTGTATTTCTGTAAGACCGCCTTGTGATTCCAGCAAATCACATCAAACTACTGAGGTATCTGAGCACTGTCATGACCTGACACCCGAGAGACCTTGGGATAGTGTTCTGCAATTCGATTGTGGGAGATTGTCTTTCAAGAGAGGTAGTGTGCCTACACACTGCCTGTGTTGAGAAGTGCATAAAAACACCATCAACAGATATATGCTTTGTTATAGAGTGCATAACTAGATTCTTTGATAAGTTTATGGAACATGAATTATCACAAAGAATTGAAATAGGTTTTTTTATTCAACCTTGATGTCCTTCAGTGTTTTCTTCATCCAGAGGACCTAAGTACAACATGTTATTGCTACTAAATATTCTCTTTCTTTAATGGATAGAGTGATTAATTCTTGCTTCTTGTTTATCTAGGAAACTAGTTTGTTTCCCAAAAATATTTCTCCACCATTGGTGTTTTTTCTCTCATCTATAACTCCTTCCCAATTAACATTTGTGTATGTTTTTCAAATAAAAATACTTGCTCTTTGGATACCAAAACCCATAATAAAAAATGCATTTGATATATCTCAAAATTATTTTCATTGCATTGACATGAGATTCTTTTGGTACATCCTAAAACCTTGATACCATACATATTTCTTGCATTATATCTATTCTTGATGTAGTTTGGTATAGTAAACTTCCAATCATTGACCTATAAAATGTCTAATTTGCATCTAGAAATTCATTTGATTTGCTTATCTCATAGCCAGTTATCATGGGGGTAATAACTAGTCTACTATCATCCATTCCAAAATTCTTAAGCATTTCCTTAGCATATTTGGTTTGAGATATAAATATCCCATTCTTATTTTGTACAATTTGTAAGCCAAGTAAAAAAGGCAACTCCCCTAATATTGACATCTCAAAGTCATCTTGCATATGCATAGAAAATATTCTATAGATTTTATCATTACTACCTACAAATATGATGTCATCTACATATACAACATCAGTAATCATGTGCTCACCTTCTAATTTAAAGTATAGATTGCTATCTGCACATCCTTTCTTCAATTTGTGTTGATGGTACTGGTCTAATCTGGAATACCATGCTCTAGGTGCTTGCTTAAGACCATACAATTCTTTTCATAATTTCCACACATAATCATCATCTTTTGATAGCTAAAGACCTTTGAGTTGTTCTATGTATACTTCCTCTTCTATGTTTCCATTAAGGAATGCAAATTTAACATACACTTGAAATAATTTATACATTGAAAATGCATGAAACATTTTGATTGATTATAATCTTTCCACATATACAAATATTTCTTCAAAATAAATGCCTTCAACTTGTGCATACCCGTTGCACAATAATCTTTCCTTATTTATTCCTACAACTCCATCTTCATTTAGATTTTTTCTAAAAACCCATTTAGTGCCAATCACACTTTTGCTTGGGGTTCTAGTAACTAACTCCCATGTTTTATTCTTTTGAATATGATTGAGCTCCTCCTCCATGGCCTCAATCCAGTTCTCATCCTTGTTGGCTTTAGTAAAATTTTTTGGTTCAATCTAAGATAGGAGAGAAAAGTTAATTTTTTTTTTGTTTCTTGCAAGTCTCCTCTTGGTCTAGAATCCTTCATTCTTGTCCCCAATTATTAGATCCACTGGGTGATCCTTCTGCACATCCTTTGGAAGTGCCTTCTAAACCTCTCCTTTAGATTCTTATTTATTATTTTCCACATTGTCTTCAAAATATGAATAATCTTCAAATTCATTTTGATCATATTTGATATGCTTTATACTTTCATCAATGTTGATATTGATGCTTTCCACAATCTTGTACAGTCTTTTGTTATAGCATTTATATGCTTTTGTTTGGGTGGAATATCCTAGAAATATTCCTTCATCACTTCTTGATTCAAATCTTCCCAAGTTATCATCTTCTCTTTGAATGTAGCATTTTCTTCGAAGAACTTTGAAGTGCTTAATAGAAGCAATCCTACCATACTACAATTCATAAGGTGTGCTATCACTATGTGCTCTGATTTGGACTCTATTTAGAATATATACTATAGTATGAACAACTTCTCTACAAAACATATCAACTAATCTAGCCTCATTTAACATAGTTCTATCCATTCCCTTGAAAACTCTTTTCTTTCTCTCAACAACCCCATTTTAATGTGTAGTTCTAGGTACAAAGTACTATCTCTTGATTCCATGTTCCTCACAATATTCAACAAATTCACTTGAGGTAAATTCTCCTCATTTTTCCGATATCAAAAATTTAATTCTTCTTCCTAATTCCTTTTCAACCATCTTCCTAAATATCTTAAATATTTTAAATGCTTATGACTTGTCTCTTAGAAATGTTACCCATGCCATTATTGTGTAGTCATCAAATAGAAGCATAAAGTAACCTTGTCCTATCAATCTCATTTCTCTTGTAGGTCCACACAAATCAATATGAACCAGTTACAACAGTTTAGTAGTTGAATATTATTTAGTTGGAAAGCTAGCCTTTATTTCCTTTCCCTTCTAACATTCCTTGCATATGACATTTGTAGGCTTGGTTATTTTAGGAATGTGTCTTACTAGACCTCTTGAACTTACCTTCACCAAATTATCAAAGTTTATGTGGCCTAATGTTCTATGCCATAACCAACTTTTATGAGCATGTCCTATCAAATAGTTTTGACCTTTTAATTCATAAAGTTATAAAGATTTTTGTCAATTCTCAATCCTTGTGCAAATGTCTTTCCATTCTTTCTGATTTTGCAACCTTTTGAATCAAACATGACTTTATACCCATTTTCACACATCTAACTCACACTTAGCAGATTGTTCTTCAATCCTTCAACATACAAGACATATTTTGTAAGATTCTTACCATCTAGGCTTAGTATGCCTTTTCCACATATTTTTTGACTACTGTGTTGTCACCCAAACTCACTGTTCCTCCACTGCACTTCTTGAGTTTGATGAATTTTCTTTTTTCTCCAGTGATGTGCTTGGAGAAGCTACTATCTATTACCTATGGATTTTTCTTCTTGGCATGAACTATTGTTTGTGCAATAATTGATTGTGTGGAGCTTTGTCCTTTTTCTTTTCACACCTTCTTATCTTTCTTTTCTATTTTTTCCTCCATAATTTTAGATTCTTTTTTTTACTCTAGGAGGTGGATCCTTTTTTTTCACATTCTTAACATTTGGTCTTGTAAACTTTGTTCTACAATTTTTAGCTATATGACCAAAGTTATTATAGTTATAGAAAACTACATTCATATCCACTAAAGGAGCAAAAGGATTATTGCTTAAAAAATTTGTACTGCTCTTAGAAATGAATCTACATTCTCTAGCCCTATGACCAAATTTATTAAAGGGTATGTGCAGGATCATGATGGGCGAAAAAGTGGCGATATGATGGGTATGTGTAGGGTATGTGGCTGATGACTTTTTTTTTACCCAAAATTTATGAAACAAAAAGGATTTTTAAAGGAGATTCTCATCTTTTCACCAATATAAATTATGATTTACTTTGAATTTAAAAATAATAATTATTTATTTTCTATTTGAATTATGACTAAAGTCCTAATTGATAGGCTGATTGAAAAAAATCTATAACTTTCAAATGGTATTACATTTTTTGAATCCAAAACATGCATAACATTCTAAGCTTCACATACTATAGGATAAAAAAAAAATGAATTTCATGAATTTTTGACCAAGTTCAGGTGGTCAAAGACACGATTTTTTATAATTTTTAAAATTTGTAATAAAAAAATCATGGATATGTGCAGGATCATGATGGGCCAAAAAGTGGCAATATGATGGGTACTGGCTGATGATTTTTTTTACCCAAAATTGATGAAACAAAAAGGGTTTTTAAAGGAGATTCTCAGCTTTCTACCAATATAAATTATTCTTTTACTTTGAATTTAATAACTAATTATTATTCATTTTCTATTCGAATTATGACTAAAGTTATGATTGATAGGCTGATTGAAAAACATCTATAGCTTTCAAACGGTATCATATTTTTTGAATCCAAAACATGCATCACATTCTATACTTCACGCACTATAGTATTAAAAAAAAAAAATTGAATTTCATGAAGTTTTGACCAAGTTAAAGTGGTTAGACATACAAGTTTTTATATTTTTTAAAAGTTGTAATAAAAATTCATAATTAATTATTTATTGAAAAAAAAAATTACAACAAAATATGCATCACATCGGGACATGAGTTCTCTAATTATATCTAAAATCTTATAAAAAAATATTATCATTTTATTGTGGTTAAGGTGGTTAGACAGGGCCCTACTTCTTATTTTTTCCCTGAAATTTAAGTACTCTGCATTGAAATTTCAAATTTTCACCACATAATTTTTTTGTTTTAAAAACCTAGTAGTTTAGAAACTACATTCAATTTTCTATAGATTTTATTCTTACATATTTTTAAAATAATATAGATAACTTATTCAAATTTTTATGTCAAGTTTCCTAACTCGATTTTTCTAAAAATTTTGCCACTTAAGGGCCTATTTTTCCATGATGATCCTCCACATACCCTCATAATTAATTATTTACTTGGAAAAAAAATTCAAAAAAATATGCATCACATCTGGACATGAGTCATCTACTTATACCTAAAATATTATAAAAAAATATTAACATTTTATTGTGGTTAGGGTGGTCAAACAGACACCTACTTCTTATTTTTTCCCTAAAATTTAAGTACTACTATATTGAAATTTCAAATTTTCACCAAATAGTTTAAAAAAAAAAACCTAGTAGTTTAGAAACTAAATTCAATTTTATATAGAATCTATTCTTACATATTTTTGAAATAATATAGATAACTTATTCAATTTTTTACGTCAAGTTTCTTAACTATGATTTTTTTGATTTTTTTGCAACTTAAAGCCTGTTTTTCCAATGATGATCCTGCACATACCCTAAATGTATAATTTTATCCATAAAATTATGAAGAATACTTGGTCATAGCATTTTTTTCTTAATGAGGTGATCTTTTATGCATCTAATTTCTTATTTCTATCACCGTAGTGAATCTATTAGCATCAATCATCCTGAAATTCTATCTTTTCTTTTGATGATTAGTATTATATTGGTTATCATTCTTGTCTACAACATACTTCTTTTCTTCTTTAGTTTTCTCTACCTCTACAAATTTTTCTATGAGTACACTCCCTTTGCAATCTCATTCATCAACTGATGAGACTTTCTCCTACTATGAATCTTTTGTACAACTTTTCAAAAGTGTCTATGAAGGCACTCTTACCTTTCTCAAGCCCTATTCTATATTTTTATTTATTTGGGGACTTTTGTGTGCTCAATAGCTCATCTAAAATATTTGAGCCACATTTTAGCTAGAGTCCTTTCTCTATTTTCTCTTTTTCCTTTTCTAAATATTTTCCTAGAGCAATTATGATGTCTTTCTCAAGCTTCATAAATCTATCGGCTTTAGACTGCAATTTTGATTTAAGTACATCTTCTACCATTTTGGCTTCCTACAATTGTAACTTCAAATCTAGCACATTATTGGGAGATTCTTCTACATCCTTTCTTATTTTTCCTAACTCTTTTTGTGCAAGTTTATTCTATTTCTTTTTCTCCTTCAACTTCTCAATGGCATCTCTGAGATGATTAATCTCATCTAGAGCACATATGAGTTCTCCTTATAGATCAACCTCTCATTCTTCTACACCTTCTTCATGAAGGTATTTTACCTTTTCATCCTTTTGTTCGTAAGATTCTTTTTCCATGAAGATAAATTCATTTTCTCTCACAACAAAAGCACAAATTTGTTCATCATATGAGCTATTGTAGTCATCCGATACATCACTATCCTTTTGGATGTATAAAATTTTCTTTTTCTTCTAAACAATCCTTCTCTTATGGTAGTAGGGCTTCTTTATTTTATCATCTTCCTCATGCTCGGAGTTACCTTTCTTATGGTAGGGACATATAGCAAAAAAAGGACCTACCTTACCAGATTGAAAGCACCTAAAGGGAAACTTACCTTTGTACTTGTAGGATCCTCTTCTCACTCTCTTGATGAAGTTTTCCTCTTCATCAATCTCATCATTCCCAAATGTGATCATCTCAGTCTTTTCTTTCTTGGGAGATACATCATTCTTCTTGTTAGCAACCTTGAAAGTAGCTTCCTTCCTAGATGGTTTTGAATCTCCCATCCTCATTTCATAAGCAGTGAATATAGCATGTAACTCATTAAGAGTAAGTTTATCTACTTATCTTCCTTCTTCTATTGCAAATATCTTAGGATCATATTTGATTTTCATTGACCTTAGAACTTTCAGTACAACAACATTTTCTTTCACTTCTTCTCCATATCCTTTAAAAAATCTCACTATATCATTAACCCTAAGAAGATAGTCTGCAATCTTCTCTTCTTCTACCATCTTTAGGCCTTCAAATCAAGCTCTTAGTACTTGAATATTTTCCAATTTTACCTTTTCATGTCCTTCATACATATTTTTCAATATATCCTAGATATCATGTGTAGTTTTACAATACATAACCTTGCAATTCACAGATATAGACAAACTATTCATAATAGCCAATCATTCCTTTTCATTGTTATCATAATCCCTTTTTCTTGGGGCATCGATCAGAGTTGTGGCTAGTGGTGTGTATGCATTCACAATATACATCCACACATCAAACCATAATGATCCTAAATATCCCTTCATAAATGAGCTCCAAAAAGTATAATTTGTTCTATCAAACTAAGGTGGCTTGATTGTGGAAGAACCTTCTTGATAGGCCATTGTACTCACTAAACCAAGGATCTACCCAAGCTCATTAAGCTTCTTCTAGGGATCCTAGTGCTTAGATATAAATTGTTGGAAAGAAATAATCTATTGAATTGAGGGGTGAATCAGTAGATATTAAAATTTTAACTATTAAATGTTTTGAACAAATTGACTTCTTAAATCAACTTAACATGTCAATTGAAATATGAGATATAGAAATTTAAACAACAACACAATCAAAAAACACATAACTCAAGATATACATGGAAAACCTAAGATGAGCAAACCATAGTGAGAAATGTTGCTAGGAGCTACTATCCTAATCCATCCTCACAAAGAAACCTTCTATTACACTTTTTAAAGGTATCAACCCTAAGGAGACACCAATACCCTATTCTAAGCAAAAAATTAGTTATCTGATGGCACCAACCAATCAAATTTACAATATAAAGGATTAGTATAATTTATTCATTTAGAGCAATAATCAATTTTACATTTGACTCTACAAATGCTCAAGTTTCTATTGCTATTGCAAAAACTCTCTTCTCTACTATGCACACCCCTATCTTTCTCTACTCTTCCCCTTTTTCTTTAGTGCATTCTTCATGCACCTCTAAGAGCTCAAATTACCCTCTGTACAAAATGCACATAGACTCTTCTCTGACTTCTCCATTTGAATTCACTCCTACCTTATTATGATCATCATTTTTATGTTGTGACACACCATCGGTGATTGTCTCGAGATTATCTACCACATCCATATCTTCTATTAGGGTTCTAAGATATCTTCATCATTGCCATCCTTCTATATTAAGCTGCACAACATTTAATTTTTTTATAGAGGATTTTCTTGAATTAGATATGCATTTAATCTATTCTCTATTTATTCGATATTATTTTGACCTTAATCTCCATCACGATTTGTGCCTCAAATTTCTGAATCAAATATACAATCATATTTTTTTTTGGTGTAGTTGAGCCAATTAACTTCGAGCAAAGTAGATTTTTGGTTGAGCCCCTATTTACATAGACATAAATAGTGTGTTTCTTCATATTTAAATCTATATCACTAATCTCATCACTTCATTCCATGATCATCACACCTTTAAATCATCACCGTTAGATGAAAGTTCCCTTAAATCTCCATCATTGATCATGCCCATCTCATATCAATCCAACTCTTGAGTCACCACCATTCAATCATATGATGTGAGTAATCTTAGTGATTACCATTAGATCATCCACCCTTCAAATATGCATCATCCCCCACTATATCACTATCAATAGACACGGGCCCAAAAAATCCTAGCAAACTAGCAAGCTACTGCCACCAATTCACCTTAGATTTCACCATCTACTTCCTTTTTATGTTCATCGCTTGTTGCAAGAACCATCCCATCACTTCACTTAACAATAGTGATGTGAAGCAATCAAGAGATCTATGTCGCCATGTGTCTACCAGACCCACCAAATGCTTTTTCATCCATTCAATCAAAATGCCGTTTGACCTCCACCATTCCCCACTCCATTGTGAGGTATAGACAATGTCCCATCACAGGTTTCGTAGGTTATGGGAATAGTTGGGTCATCAACCTTTGATCACAACTGATGAACATGTTCCATTGCACATCACTAATCTATAAGCCAAATTCAAAGAGCTTTCTATGATGCATAAGGTCTTAGTGATATCCATCAGATATGGAACTATTGAGTACAAAACATTTGATCTCCAAAAGGATACATAAGTGACACAAACTAGAAGAATAGGTGATAGGGTTAGTCATAACATGATTTTAATGACATAAGTTTATGACTTATCTGACCTACAACCTCCAACAAGCAGTCAACAACAAAATGGAAAAAAAATACGATGCCATGACTAAAACCCTAGGGTTTAACTAGTAAACCCTAATTTTGATTGAGAGTAGACATAATTCATTTTTTAGCATATTAAACATCCTCTACACCTACCAATTACATATCTAGAATGTAATTAGAAAACCCTCATCGAGACTATCACTAGATTTTCATTCAAATACTTGGAGGCCATTTTTTCAGAAAGATGACAACATTTTGTCAACATTGCAGCAATTTGAGAAACTTTTGCAACATCTCCAAAATCATTCTTCTTTCACCAACATCCTATACCAATGCTTAAAGAACCTGATCCACATCTCTCTTTCATTATGCCACTAGACTTCCTTACATGATATCTCCTTTTTTCATTAATGAAAATGATATTCTAATAAAGTTTGCATTAGATGTGGATCATTTTCATTAAATGTAGGGTTATTTTAACTTTCATTAGTCAACATTTCATTTAGGATTTAATCTTGCATGTTTACATCATGTAAACTAATAAAAAGTCAAAAAAATTGTGTAAGGTTTACATTAATGTTGCATTTTACTTGCATCAAGATCATTATTCAATCTTATAGGTTCAAATTTAGGTTCAAATTAAATTCTATAAATACTCATGTTGTTCATCACTTGACCTTCTTTTCATTTTCATTTAGACACCCTAATCTATAAAACCCTATTACATAAATCTCAATCTATAACCAAAAACAAAAATCACATATAGAAGCCAATAATTTTAAATTTTCAAATTTTAAAACCCAGAGCAAGCACCCATTCACCCATGGCTGAATGAGGCCCTCTATAGACATTGTAACCAATTTCTAAGTAAATTTAAATCTCTATTTTAGACTCCTATTTTTGTTGTTCAAATTGTATTTTAAAAATTTGAAAAATAGTTAGTATGTGCAAGAAAAGGTGTTATTTTGTCTCATTTGTTTCAAACTCATAAAATATATATTGCATTTCAATATTCAAAATAATTAAACCTATAGGACAAGTGTTAATCTCTAAAGCATTACATAAGTTAGCTCTACTGCCTAAGTGGTGGGCCTCTTCTCGTTTACTAATTTTAGAGCAGAAGGGGTGGGAGGCCACGAAGGATGAGACATAGAGGATTCCTCATAGGGAGCCTTCTGCCATATTCAAAAAACCTAAGCTATGTGGGTAGAACAAGAAGCTTAAACATAGGAAACTTGGACTTTCACTAAGTGGGCACCACAAGATTCTCCTACAAACATAATACAAAATCTGATGGCACCAAAGCAAGGCGAGAGGAAGCATCAGGTTGGAAAATGGAAGAAAAAGAGGAGGAACCTCGATAGCACTTCTCTTCTTCCATTCTACATGCCATGGTGAAATCACTATTAGATTTTAAGCAAGGCTTATGTGAAACATCATAAGGCAATGGAGGGTATCTCACTCTAGGTGTTAAGAACCCTTTCTTGTACTTTTGATATGTTTTGTACAAGAGGTCCTTCCTAGGCAGGAGAGGACCAATGGGTGCCAGCCAAAAGTGATCTAAGGAATAACTATCGCTTGCAACTGACAGTTTATAACTAGTTTCATGGATCACATGCACAAAACCCTTCTAAAAGCCCATTATGTGTACACATGGTGCTCACAAGTGTGTCATACCCATATTTATGCAGGAAGTTAATTAAAACAATCTCCTTAATTATGATATTCAACTAATATGTCGGGTAAACAAGAACACCTTCTATAGTGTTTTTGTTGATTCATGTAGGGATATAAAGAGGATATGGTTCTCTTAAAACCCATAGGAAAGTCCTACGAGGTGAAGGTTATACCTTGACCACTACTCACAGGCTACACAGAGTATAGGCAGATGTAAGAAAGAGGCCATCATGCACACCAAAAAATACTCTAACAAATCCCCCCAAAGGTTCACAATCGAACAATGATCCAACTAAGGCTTCATTACACAACACCTACAAAACCTTCCAACTACTCCTAAGTTAGGGGTCACATGTTTGGTTGTAAGGAAAAGGGCCTCATAACACTCACACCTACAATCCTCCTAGAATATGAGGAAAGGATCTTTCAGTACTATAGGAAAAACAAAAATGGTTCATGTCGACTTCACAAAAATGTAAGAAGGGGAGATGAATTGCATCAAGGCTCCAGGTCACAAATATCCAAGAGCGGAGGGATTCCCTAACTTACCTCACTCTAAAGGATAGGGATCAAGAGTGAAGAGAACTATGTAGTACTTTTGTCACTATTCAGACTTGAGTTTTAGGTTTAGGCTAGGTGAGCTGATTTTTGTAGTGGATACTATTTCTTAGACAACTCTTTGTTTGAGGATGACAAAGTAGTTCTGGGATGAAAGCTTGGTGCATTGGCATCTCTTATGCATGTTGGCATTTTCACGGCCAAAAAACACTAAGTACAACAGAAAATGCCAAAATACCTACTAACAACCTAGATAGTTGATTGAGAAGGGAAAAATAAAATAAGAAAATATAGGAAATAGAGACGAAGATGATAAAATAGGTAAATGAGAGATAGGATGGTGTAGGAGCACTTGATAGAGTTCATGCCTCCATGAGGCAAATTTTTTTTTTTTTAGTTTAAGGTTGATGTCCTAATGATGTAATAAGGCCTAGGAGGCCAAATTTATGATGTTATGGGTCCTAGGGAGTCATTTTTAAGTTCATTTTTCAAATATTGCAAAAGTCAAAATAATGTAAAAAATTGTCAATGTAAAAGTTGCAAAAAGTGCAAAAAGTGCAAACAAAGGAATCAGGTATGTGCAGGATCATCATGGAAAAAACAGGCCCTTAAGTGGCAAAAAATTCAGAAAAATCAGTGATAGGAAACTTGATGTAAAAATTTGAATAAGTGATCTATATTATTTCAAAAATATGTAAGAATAGAATCTATAGAAAATTGAATGTAGTTTCTAAACTACTAGGTTTATTTAAAAATAAATAAAATCTATTTGGTGAAAATTTGAAATTTCAATGCACTAGTACTTAAATTTCAGGGAAAAATAAGAAGTAGGTGTCTGTCTGACCACCCTAACCATAATAAAATTATAATATTTTTTTATAAGATTTTATAAGTAAGTAGAGGACTCATGTCTGGATGTGATGCATATTTTTTTGTAATTTTTTTCAAGTAAATAATTAATTATGATTTTTTTATTACAACTTTTAAAAAATATAAAAACTTGTATGTATAACCACCTTAACTTGGTCAAAAATTCATGAAATTTATTTTTTTTTTTTTTAATCCTATAGATGTGAAGCATAGAATGTGACGCATGTTTTGGATTCAAAAAATGTGATACCGTTTGAAATTTATAGATTGTTTTCAATCAGCCTATCAATCAGGACTTTACTCGTAATTCTAATAGAAAATAAATAATTATTATTTATTAAATTCAAATTAAAGCATGATTTATATTGGTGGAAAGCTGAGAATCTCCACTAAAAACCCTTTTTGTTTCATCAATTTTGGATAAAAATAAAGTCGTCAGCCACATACCCTACAAATATCCATAATATTGCCACTTTTTGGCCCCTCATGATCCTGCACATACCCAATCATAGGGAGTTTAAAAGGTATTTGAATCATTTTATTACATTGGGGAAATTTTAATTCCATTAAAAATGCCATTTTAATTGTTTTAAAGGTAGAAGTGTGGTTTTAAGGAAGGATTGAATAAGAAACAAAGCTAATTTTTTTGCATTTCAAACATTTTCTCTATTTGCAGGCCATTGTACGACCATGTATATATAGAAAAACCAATTCTCTTTGATTGGAAGTGAAATTATTTTGAATCTAGTTTCTAATGCAATTAGTTTCATCCCATTTCATTGAGTTATGCAAAAGATATGCTAATTTCTTTATAGGCAACTTCAAAATTCTGAACTAGGGGCAGTAAGCAAAAAAAAATGCATAGCTCTCATTTGAACTATAAAAAATCACGATTTTTGGTTTGGAGGTATTTTTTAATATTTTATTTGAGATTCGAAAGTTGAAGGGGTGTATGTTAGTATTTGATAAGGTTTCAAGGAGGCCCTAGGCTAGAAAAGAGTGATTTTGGAGCAAATTCAAGAGCCACAAGGCTAGGATTTTGTGAAAACCAAGTGCTAAACCTTGGGAGATGATTAGAATAGCATGTGTAGAATTATTTCAATATATTTCAAGCATCTGGAAGGTGTCTTGAGGTTTGGAAAGTTGAGAACCATTAAACCCCTATCATATTTAGTCTAAAATGGCATAGAGTGAGGGTTTGATATTTTGATGTATCAAGGAGTCTTTCAAGCACTAAAAATTGATGATTGTGTAGTTTTATAACCTATTTCAATTCTTTCCATGGTTATTTGAGGATTTGGAATGAATTAGGTGATACATGCTTTGTAAATTAGGCCTATTTGGAGCCCATTTCTACATGACAATCAATTTTAGGCTTAATCTTTCCAAAGAAATAGTACTTGAGTCTATGCTATGTTCAATAAGTCTATAATGGGTTCCTAAAAATGTATTTTTTCTTTGTATATTCTATTAGGGTCAAAAGATATACCTAATTTTTCTATTGTGGAATGCTACAAGTAATTGGTGTCATGGGTGCAAGCAATTGAAAGTCTAATAAAAAAGTGTTGTAAGAAAGTGTTATTGATTTGTTTCTATCCAAATCAAGATGTTTAAAGGTGTATTAGGGCCTGGTAAAGTTTGGAACCATGTTTTGGTTTTTTTATGTCTTTTGGTATCAAGTTGCAAAGAAGTTGAGTTGTTGAAACCTTAGTACTGCATCATCTGGTATCTGAGCTCAGAAGGTCTAGCCAAGAGAGTTTGGTGTTTGTGTGCTTGTATTTTTTTAGGTTGAAGAGAAAACCTTGTTGCCAAAAGACTACGTAGAGGAAAAGAGAAGAGACCTTGGTGAGGCAAAAACAAATTGGAAGCAAGGTTAAAGGGAGTTTCTTGAAGAGAAGATGCTTGCAAGCCAAGGATTCACAAAGGAAGAAGAAACAAGAAGAGAGGAAGAGATAAGAGTAAAAGAAAAAGAAAATAAAGATGGATCAAGATATTAGAGAATTGAAACAAGAATTAGAGGAATTCATAGTGATGAGAGAAAAAATTGAGGCTGAGATGGAATAGTTGTGTAGGCAAGCCACAAGTTGGCATTTGACAATTAAGAAGATAAAAGTTTTATGGCCTATTCAAAGGCTAATACAAAAAAGAAGACACATGAAGGCATTAGAATAAAAAATGTAGATGATAGAACCTTTGATAGAGGTAGGAGATGAGCAAGCAAAGATAGAAGAAGAAGAATACCAAGAGAAATAATGGAAGATAGAGGTTGTAGCTATCCCCAAACATGAAGATGACATTGCATCAGAGGTGAAGGATTAGATTTTTGAGGGAAATGATGAATCCCTCATGAAGACACAAAATTTGTTGAAGATGCATGATGGTATTGTAAATAAAATATATCACTTCCTTGTTGTGAGAACACTTTTTATAAGGAGCAAACCAATGGCCAAGATGCAATAGATGGGAGAAGAAGGACAAAGAGTTGAGATAGAGATTGTAACACATTAGAGCATGAAGGAGTAGATTCAAAGAGACAAGACAAAGTGGAGAAATGTTGGCATAGATGAACTAAAGCCAAAAGTGAAGATGAAGAAATTGGGGAGCCATTTCATTGAGTAGAGCATGCAAGGAGAAGAATTTAGAGATAAATACTATTCATTACCCTCAATCCAAAAGTGCTTGGGAAATTCATATGGCGAGGAGTATGGTGCAGGAGCACCTGATAGAGTTAATCCCTCCATGAGGAAAATTTAGATTTTTTTAGTTTAAATTTGTTGTCCTAGTGATGTAATAAGGCTCAGGAGGCCACATTTATGATGTTATGGGTCCTAGGGAGTCATTTTTAAGTTGATTTTTCAAATATTGCAAAAGTTGTCAAAATAATGTAAAAAATTGTCAATGTAAAAGTTGTAAAAAGTGCAAAAAGAGCAAACAAAAGAGGAATATGAAGGGTCATAGGGACTTTAAAAGGTAGTTGAACTAGTTTCTCACATTGGGGAAGTTTTAAAGACTTTAAAAAGGCCATTTGCATCTTTGTAAAAATAGAAGTGTGGTTTTAAGGAAGGATTAAATAAGAAACAAAGTTGTTTTTTGTGCATTTCCAACATTTTCTCTATTTACAGGCCATTGTATGACCATGTACGAATAGAAAACCCACTTCTCTTTGATTTTAGGTGAAATTATTTTTAATATAGTTTCTAATTCAATTGATTTCATCCGATTTCTTTGAGTTACACAAAATATATGTTAATTTCTTTACAGGAAACTTGAAAATTTTGAACTACGGGCAACAAGCACAAAAAAATGCATAACTCTCATTTCAACTAGTAAAAAATCATGATTTTTTTTTTGGAGGTCCATTTTAATATGTTCTTTGATATTCCAAAGTTTCAGGGTGTATGTTAATGTTTGATAGGGTTTTAGGGAGGCCCTAGGCTAGAAAAGATTGGTTTTGGAGCAAATTCAAGAGCCACAAGGCTAGGGTTTTGTGAAAACCAAGTGCTAAACCTTGGGAAATGATTGGAATAGTATGCGTAGAAAAAATTCAGGATGTTTGAAGTATTTTTAAGGTGTCTTGAGGTTTGGAAAGTTGAGAACCATTAAACCCCTTTCTTATTTAGTCCAAAATGGCATAGAGTGATGGTTTTATATTTTGATGCATCAAGTACTCTTTAAAGCACTAAAAAATGATGATTTGGTAGTTTTATAACCTATTGCAATCATTTCGATGGTTATTTGAGGGTTTGGAGTGAATTAGGTGATACATTCTTTGTAAATTAGGCCTATATGGATCCCATTTTTGTAGGATAGTCAATTTTAGGCTTAATATTTCCAAAGAAATAGTACTTGATTCTTTGGTATGTTAGATAAGGCTATAGTGGTTTCATAAAAATGTATTTGGTCTTTGGATATTCTATTAGGGTTAAAAGATATACCCATCTTTGCTTTTGTGGAATGCTACAAGAAATTGGTGTCATGGGTGCAAGCAATTGAAAGTCTAATAAAACAGTGTTGTAAGAAAGTGTTATTACTTTGTTTATATCAAAATCAAGATTTTTAAAGGTGTATTAGGGTTTGGTAAAGTTTGGAACCATTTTTTGGTGTTTTAGTGTCTTTTGGAATCAAGTTGCAAAGAAGTTGAGTTGGTTAAACCTTAGTATTGCATCATAGGATGATGAAGATAATATCTAGTTCGCCAATGAGCTCTAGACGTACATCCACATACACACAAACAAGAGGGAAAATTGTTAGGGTTGTATAGGGCCCTACCTCAGTCAGACAACCATAAAGCAAGAGAGTAGAATAAGTGATAAAGGAAAGAAAATAAAGCAACATAGTAGAATAAGCGATAAAGGAAAGAAAAGAAAGCAATGAACACTACAAATTATTCGTATGCTACTCAATAAAATATCAAAGGAGAGGAGTGAAGAGTTACCACCTCCACCAAAAAGCTCACTAGCTAATGGAAGGAGAATGCAAGGTATAGAATTAGCAAAGTCACCATAGACGCAACAGTGATGAAGGGAGGTCTCATAAGACTCCAAGCCCACACTTCCAAAGTTTCCTCACACTTGTAATGTAAAGTTTATGGAGCTTGAAAGCTACTGCAATGCTAAAAAATGCAGTGCTAGAATGTTTCTTAAGAGTGAAGCAGTGAAGTTGAATGTGTAGAGAGATTCCTATAATGCCAAGAAGATTGCTAGAGAGTGAAATGAAGTGAGAATGAATGTTTTTGAAGGTAGAATGGGAAAAATTGACCCCAATTATGTGTGTAACACCTCTACCAGCTTTAGATGAAGGAATTTGTCAAGGACGACAACATGCTATGCATACATTTTTGTGTCATGCTTGCATCCTCGACAAATATTCTATCATCGACACATAGGAAAGATGACAAGTGGATGGAAGGCAGGTAGGTGATATGTAATTTCACATTCAGATTTTATTTTCTAAGGTGAGGATATGTGAAAGGGGAATTTTCCAAAGGGGTGCAAATTCACTCCTATACAATTACTTTTCATTTTAGGTACACACTTAAAATTCACAATATTAGTATATTTCCTTTCAAAGTATGCCAAGAAAAAGCTCATTAAGAAGCATTTAGTCATTCTTCCAATATATTTCATAGTTATGAGAGTCTCTTAGTGCAAGAGAGTGAAAATGTTGACACATTCTTTAGCTCCACATACCCTAATATCTCTCCTATTTGTGAGAATGTTTTAGTGAAGATGTAAGCACAAAAAATCATGAAAATCATAGTTGCTCTTCTCCCAATACCTTTCCTACTTGTGAAAAAGGTATCTTGGTGTTATAAGATACAATCATTGAGTTTCATGAAAATCTTGAAACCTCCCCTTCTAAAATATCTCCTACTTGGAAAGATATTATGGTAGAAGAGAATGAGATCATTACATTTCTTAACATCACTTGACCTAGCCTCCATTCATCTTCCACTCATGAGAATATTTTAATGAAAGAGGATGTAATCATAGAAAATTATGAGAATTAAAAAAAAAATCTCCTAATATCTCTCCTATATATGAAGAAGATATTTCCGTGTTAGAAGATACACTCATTGACATTTGTGAAAATCGTGTTTCTACCTTTCCTAATTTTATTCTCCCATTTGGGAAGACATTATTGAACAAAAGGATGAAATATTTGATAAGAAAGAAAAGTGTAGGTATTCTTCTAAAACATAGATTTTTGGGACCCTATGGACTACTCTTGCACTTCTAGGGTTTTTCACCTAGAAGGAGAGAGATCGCCAAAAAATGCTTATGTATCACTCAAATCAAGATGTATGCAATGTTGTTTAATGTAAATGAACTTAACTAAATGCAATTGACTAATCTGAATGATTGAAAATGAATGCAAAAGTGAGTTTTATGCCTTGTTTGAAAACATAGTTTGATATGCAAACAATAAAGAAAATGAATGAAATGTGCAGAATAGAAAGAGATGGGTCAAATCAGAGTGCACCTGGGAAAAGTATGATGAACCTGTAATGTATTGGATGCTAGCTGAGATCACTAATTTTTCATAGTGCGACTCATTCACCTAGGGTGGCGAATCAGTCCTCCTCCTAGTGGAAAAGTGTCAGGAGTTGGTTTCTATCTGTCGGGATTTGGAATCTAACAAAATTCATAATTTCAATCCTAAGGTGGGACTCATTTGCTACAGGTGGAAAATAAGTCCTCTCCCAAATTTCTAAAAAATCAAGAGATAACTCTACAACACTAGATCTAGAAATGTCCGCTTGTTGGGTTACCAAAGTCAGTTCTGCATAAAATAGACAAATAACTCTCTCGAAGCTTGAATTTTACTCAAGTTGACTTGAAGCACCTAGTTGACTTGGAAATCAATCTTCAACACCTAATAACTTGTCAAATCTTCATATAAAGAGCTGCAAACAAACATACAATAGGGGAAAAATGATTGAGGGTTAGTGAATAGGGATTTTCCTTGGTCAAACCCCACTTTTGGTAATTAAACCCTTGAAAAGATAATGAAATGAAGGAGAAAGATAAACTAATAACATGCAAGTGCTATCAACTTACCTAACTCTTGATGATACAAGTTTGAAGTAATGTCAATGGCTGCATGAAAGTGCTTGAATTGTTGATGTAAAATGATTGAATGCTTGAGTGAATAGGTGAATAAGTGAACTTGATGAATGGGGATTGTAGGAGATCAAAATAACTTATTTATACAATTCTTGTGCCTTAGCATCCATTCATACCTCATCATAGGCCGACATCAAGTGATTTTGAATAAAATCCTGAAAGGAAATTTAAAATATTTTGAATTTGGGGCCAAGTGGAACTCATTCACCACCCATGGTGAATGGGTCCCACTTAGGACCTAAAAAAATGTGTCGGGAATTTTTTTTATTTAATGTTATTTGTCAGGATAACATTACAAAATATACTTAATTGCAACTTATGAGGGCATAAAGAGACCAAATAAAGCATGAGAAGGGTGTAAATAGTGAAAATATGCCTAGAAGAACATGAAAGTTTGTTACAATACTTTACAACAGTTTAAAATAGGACTTGTTGATGAGTAAAAATGTGGTTTTTAGGGAAATTGCATTAAATAGAGTCTAGAAGAATGTAGAAATGTCTTACAACACTTCATAATACCTACACAAGACGTCATTCTTTGAATTTTAGTACCTAAATAAGTATGTTCAAGCCATGTCACAACATAAAATTAGAGCAACTTAGTTCCAACACCATGAAACAAGACCTAAAAGGCCATGAAAATGACAAGGGGCCATTTTTCTATGACACATCTTCTCTTGATTCCTTCCCTACTTGTGATGAGCTTATCTTACAAAATATAATCATGGAATGTGATGAACATCTTGATTTCTCCTCTCCTAAAAGTTATCCTACTAGTGAAGATATGATGGTGTAATAGGATGATAGCATTGATACATGGCTTTCAAAAAATTGTAATGTGTCTTCCTTAGATTTAGATGATGAGGTAACATTAGACTCTCCTTCGCTAAAATATCATCACAATGAGGATAAATCTTTTGAATTTATGAAAATTATATATCCCTTGAGTCCTCCTATAAGTCCTCTAATTTTTAAACCTCCCAAGTCATCTCTTAAGCCACTTCTTACCATCTACCCATGCTCACATCAACCTCAAGTGCAAAAAAAACCCATACTTATCATAGAACCACCAAAAAAGCAACCATTATTCCCAGGATATATCTTGAATTCTACAATGTAACTTGATAGCAACAATGTTTCACAACAACCAAGTTACAATACCATTGTTCACACATATATTACAAGGAACAATAGGCAACCAAAAACCATTCCTGCTTCATTACCATTGCCTCAACCTATTTTTCTTGGTGCTCCTTATTTTCCTTCACATAGTGGGAAGTAGTATGACCTTGTTGAACATGAAAATACTCCCACTAAGATATCCTTATGGTATCTTATTCAAACCTCACCTAATTTTCATAGCATTCTTCAAACTAACTTGCAAAAAGTTATGGTCCCTCCTAGTGTGAAACCAAATGATGTAACAACCCTAATTGAAGGTATGAATTTGATCAGCTTAGACATTACTTTCCATCAATATGATTTTCCTCCATTAGATGTGTAAAAAAAACTGAGGCTTTCATGATAGTGGCTTGCATTAATAGATGTGGGATAAAGTGAACCCTTTTCAATAATGGCTCAACCCTTAACATTTGTAGCATAAACCTTTTGGATAAACTTAGAGTTGATGAAAGCCTAATACAACTAGACTCTTTATCTATTCATGTGTTTGATAATGTAGGAAAAAAACTACTTGGTGTGATCACATTACCTATTATAGTTGCAAAGGCTACATTAAAAAATCATGTCCATGTTATACCATAATATCTTTCATACAATCTTCATTTGGGTAGATGATGGATTCATGAGATGAATGTTGTACCTTCAACTCTTTATCATTTGGTGAAGTATGTTTATAACAACAAAGTTTACATAATCAAATTTTATCCTAAACTAGAAAGTTGTTCACACACTAAGAAAGACAAGGAAATTCCTTTGAAAACATTGATACCAAATTCAAAAGTAGAACCCACTCAAGACGAACAAGAGGAGAGCAATTTTGAAAAGTCACAAAGCTATTGGATGATTATTGGAGTTCATTGTATTTAACACCTATATTAATGGGAGAGTATAAGATTACACACAAAATAGGAAAAGAGAAAGAGACACACATAGTATGAACACAAGTTGAGTCACCAAAAGTAGTTGAGTCCACAAATTTTAGCAAAGAAGAGGAGAACACAAGTTATACATCCACATATGAAGAGTGTAATAATGAGCAACTACCAAATATGAAATAAATTGAAAACATTTATGGAAGAGGCTATGAACTTTTGAAAAAAATTTGCTATAGTGGGAAAGGATGTAGTGCTAGAGAACAAGGTATTTTTGTCCCTATAGATCCTAATACACAAGAAACAACTAGTGGTATTGGTTATTACCCTTCAAATGAAATGAAATCATCAAAGAATCCTTCAATCAATACCATCACTATTACAAAAGATTCTTCTAAGACAACTTTAACCTTGGTGCATCCTGAATTGGTAGAAACAACTAGTGGTCTTGGTAATTGTACCTCAAAAAATGAAAAAACCAAAGAAACCTTCACTTAATATCAATATCATCATGCAAAACACTCCTAGGACATCTTCAAAGACATGTCTTAGTAATGATTGGGGTTCAATAGATTTTACACCCTCCTTTAAGGGATATTATAAAATCTCACAATCTAAAGAGTCTTGTGTATGTATGACACCTTGTACTAAGAAAGAGATATCTTTGTCTAAATATAAATAAGAATATTTTACTATTGATGAAGGAAGTATCTTATCATGACTTCTCAAAGATCACTTGGTATCTCTCCCTCCAAGAGCACAAAAGAAATTTTACAATAATATTTTTTTTGTGCATATCATAGAGTTAATGGTTACTCTACTAATGAATGTAAGGATTTAAGTGATAAAATTCAACATCTTAAGGATTTTTGTCCTCTTCCTTGTATTGATGCACTTATTTCCTCTAATTGATACTAATTTTTATCATAACAGGTTGCTCATCACTATGTGGCATTAGTAGCTTTATGTGTCTTATTCATTTCTATTCATGGTGATACAATAATAGGTGCAAACATATTTCTTTTGGTAGCAACATGATAGTTGTTGGTGGTTGTATTTGTCTCTATGATTGGGGGGCAAGGATAACTAGTTTTCAAAGGTGTGCATTCTTTTCAAGGATAATCTCTTTCTCTCTTTCTACTTAAAATAACAACATAGTAGGTATGTTGAAATTTTAAGTGGGGACATATGGTCCCCTATTCATTGTTGTCATGTTACCTTCTTAGTGATGATAGTATGCATCTCCTAGGAAGTGTAAGGAAGGGGGGAATTTGTGAATAAAGAAGGCTAAGACCAAGTAGCAACTAGTCTACCTAAAATCTAAGCCAAATCCCAAATCCAAAACAAGAAATCATAAATGATAGAAGAAATCAAATAAGTATGAAAAACATAATAACAAACTCCACTCTCAAATTTCATTATATTCTCTATTTCTCCTCCATTCTTTCTCAAGTTGAAATTTTTTTGCTCAGCTTTTAAGCTGTTTGAATACCTGCAAGTGAAAATGACAATACATTAAGAACTTTGGAGAATGTGGTTATAAATCCAAAATGAAATTAACAACCTTATTTTATAGAAAAACTTCTTAAATGGATAGACGAGATTGAAAATCTAAAACATCAACATTTGAGGTTTCATGCACCACATAGTAGTGGGCTAGGGATGGCTAAACATAGATGGCCAAGATTCATTGAAAACTGAAAGTAATCAAGGGTCAAGATTAAAATGAGGAAGTGGAGGGAAAGTAGTGTTGAAAATTGGATACTATAATTATTTAATTTGGGAGAGCATGTGGACCATTAAATAATCCATGTCATTATTTAATTTGGAAGAAAAGAGAAAATGGGTATTTAATTAAATGATTATTGTGCAACCATTTAATTAAAATGAAGGAAATTGGAAAGAGACATTAAATAATTATTTTGGATAAATTATTTACTACTAGATAGAAAAGGCCAAGTGAATAGCTAAATAATTAAAATAATTATTTAACTATAGATGATGGGTGAACAACGAATAATTAAATAAATGGAAATTTATTTAATTATGAATAGAAATGTTAGAGATGAAATTAAATAAATATTGATCTATTTAATTAAGAAAAAGTATAATAAAGAATGGAAGATGAATTAAATAAATAATTAGAATTATTTAATTAATAGAGAATATGATTAAAGAAAACAATTAAATAATAATAAAAAATTAATTACATAGGGTAGAAGGGGGGATCGATAGGGAAAAAATGTTAATAGACCAAGTCATTTTTCAGTGTCTACATTTTGCTCCTCTTTGAGATAATGTGATTCAGAGTGTTGTGTCAAAAAATAATTAAGAAAAAAAGGTTTAGATCATGCCCCAACATTCCCTAGTGAAGGTGGGATAGACCCATACCCCGTCAAAATTCCTTTTGTAAATTTTGAATTTTTTTGAAAGATGTGAATTTTTTTTTTTGACAGGTTGATTTAAGGAATTGATAGCAAAAGTATTCAATTTTAGGCCCCTAGAAAGCACATATTAGTGTTTGGGTTCAACATTTAGCATAGCCAATGAAAAAGGGGTGTTAAAACCCCATTTTAGAAAGTTATAAATTATATAATTTAGTTTCTATAATAGGCATTTGTGAATTTTATCCTTGACTGAATAGTGAGAGAGAAAAAACCTGTTGCAAAGCTCCTGTCAAAATTTCTCTAGTTCCACACATTGTGCACTGCAAGTATCAGGTCTAGACATATAGACAACTAGAGGGATTGGGGGATGCAACAAGTACACTATCCTTGCCTTGTGATTTTTTAAATTTTTTGGTAGATATAGGGCTCCAAAAGGGGGTAAACAAATATGACAAACCTTGTTCACCATTTTTTTTATCATGTATTCCATAAGTGAATGTTGTTCATCGTATTTTCACAATTGATGCAAGTGATGAGGATTAAGGCACAACAAATTTTTCATGAGGCAATTAAAAATTGGGATGGAAGTATAGGATTTTTCAATGATTGTGTGGTTGTAAGCCACATTTGTGATTTTAAGATGCAATTATGAGCTTGAATATTGCATTTGCAAAAATGAACTGCATTTGCATAAAAACAACACATTTGACTGGTGAAATGTATATACTAGATAGTTTGACACATTTTCCTCTTTATAATTTTCCCCCAATTTAGGTAAAATTTTATATTTAATCAATGTCAAATAGGTTGAATTAGGGTTTATGATTGACATAATTTATTCATTTGTGATCATAGATTCCACTAGACCTTATTTACACATGAGAGTGTCAGCCATCAACTTTTAGATAATAGAAGCAGATGGACAATGATCAAAGGGATCAAATGTTGTCCCTGGGGTTATACTATGTCACTTTCATGGTCGTGGTTTGAGCTAACACAGGCCTACTAACTGCATTGGATGAGTGATGGTAGTTGGAGACATACTCTTTCCATTTACTAATGGGCGAGGTTACCATGTCTCTGAAGGATGTGTGGTGCATTCTTAGACAACCCATTCATGGATATTTTGTGTCTTATGACCTAGATTGAGGATACAATGCTACTGTGGCCACTTTTGATCATGAGGATATTGTGGAGTTGGGTATCAAGGACTATCAAATCCATTGGGGAATTTTTATGGAGAGATATGAGCTCTTCATCATTATCATGTGCAATGTGATTGGTATAGTTGTGTGCCCTAATTCATGGGGACATGGATTTATGATCGGTTGGGGGAAGATACTTGTTGGCATCCATACTCAAGATGTAGTTTATGATTGAGGAAATTTATTTTTCCCATGCTTTATTTTTTATTCACGATGTCACCTACTGTGGGGCATATAGTATCAATTTTTGTACTACTCTCTTGATGGTTTGGGCCTTGGAGCACATCACAATGTTTTTTCCACTAGTTCAAAGGCAACTTGGGGATGGTTTCCCTTATGTATTCATATATGGTGGGAATGTGACTCAGGAACACGTCACTAACATTAGTTATTTGAGGCATGCTATTGAATTATTAGATTCATTCACATGGAGACCTTATAGAGATTGTACTCCATTCAACAATGATGATGATCATTTTCCTTATTGTTGAAATACTTGATTTTTGATTGGATGCATAGTGCAGAGCCAAAAAATTATAGAGAGGTAACTACTAGAGAGGGTGTTGCATCAGTTTAAAGAGAGGCAGGCATTACTAGTGGGCATGTCTAAGTTTGTATGATCTAGCAAAGAGATACAATTTTAGTGTAGAAAATTGAATCCCTTTTACATTCTTACACTTTTTTGGGTCCTCTTAGTTAATTTGGAATTAATCGTGCCTTAATTTAGTGTTATAAAATGTATTTATTTACACTTTCATACTTATTTAGGGTTTGTTTAATTAATTGAGCTGAATATTTACTTAATTGGCCCTTTAATTCAATTACCAATCCTATTTAATTACATTTTCTAGAAAGAAAACCCACCATTCATTAATGCCTTAACATAACACTTCTTGTTGAATAATGCATGTCCTAGGTTTAGGGGCCTAGGACCGATTCACCCATGGGTGAATGGGTCCTCCCTTATACCTAGGACATAAATTTAAATTATATTTTTTCTGGTATTTTAATGTTTTCAAATCTATATTCAAATGTTAGGTTGTGATATTTGAATTTCAAGAAATTGAGGATACATACATATAAATATAAGGTTATTTCACTATGTTTCACCTATAATATTTTGAGAAGAGCCTAGAAATTTTCAAGAGATAAAGTTAGAATTCAAGAGAAGATTTATTAGAGTTTTATTGCAACAATGAGGATCCAATTTTCATGTCAATGTCTTCTTGCATCATGCATGTTATTGGAGCTAATATGGTGATGTAGGTTTCATGATCCATTCAAGCATTCAAAGCCATTATTTCAAGAAATATTCAAGATTCAAGATACACATCCATTGAAGTTATTTCATGCAAGGTGTAGATCAACATTCCAAGGTTTATGCAAGGGTGTTTTGAACAATCACATTATTTTGTTCCCTTTTCATTCCCTCTTTCATGTTTCATTTCATTTCAATGCTTCATTACAAAATGGAATTTGACCAAGGCAAAACCCCATTCACCAAAAACAAAATTCTTCCCTCTTTATTTATGATTGCAAATTTAGGTGGAAGAAATCTTGAAGATCTTTTGAACAGAAAAAATGAAGTTGTCAAAGTTCTCATCTTCTCATAGACACTCATCCAAATATTTTATTTCCAAATTTTTGAGAACCCAAAACCTAGATAAGATAGAAGTGTAGAGATAGGACTAGAGGATCCCTAAATTTATAGAAAAACCCTAAACCAAGACCTAGTTTCCTCTAGGTGAATGACTCCTAGATCAGCTTCAAAAACTATCTTTTGGTGAAAGGTATATTTAGATCTGCCCATTTTTTATCTACAATCTGATTCTAAGCTACGTTAGTATTGAGTTTAATCTTGTTGTTCCAACTATTAGATTACATTTTGGTGATAGTTTACTATTTTTAGTTCTTCACCCCAAAGTGTTGTTTGACCTTGACCACCATCCTTTAGGCATAAGGAAATCTATAGATTCACACTTTGACTTGATTAACCTAAGGGTTGATAATCATTTTATTGTGTGGATCAAATTTCCTAATGAAATAGAAGAACATAGGTCCATTCCTTATCATATTGTGCACCCCACACTTTAAAACAACTTATTTTCCTTCATTTCATTTCATATCATTAAACACAATTTATCCTATCCACAACTAGCCTTCAATATCTTCCCTACACATGAAAGAGACCCAATAAAAGAAAACATAATTCCAAATCCATCCCTTCCTAAAAAAGGGAAAGGCGTGATATTAGAAGATCCAATTGTTGACCATAATCACAATCACACTGATCTTAAAAGGAAAGGTTCTTTTTTTTTACAAGGTCACTTATAAAAACCAACCAATGTCTCTTGACAATTCTACAGTTATCTTCCACCCTCCACATTCCTGTCCAAAAAAATAAACCCCATAAACTTTAAAAAAATCAAGAAATAGAAGAATTTCGATCCTCTTGAGGGCCTATTGAAGATATCCAAGACTAAAAATGATTTCTACACTCTTTTACATCGTGGATTAATTAAGCTACCTCCTAAACTTGAACAATTAACACCACAACAAAGTGATCAAAATGAACTATATTGTGCTTATCATAGATTATTTGGACATCACACCGATAATTTTCATGGTTTACAATAATTCTTAAATAAATTTAAATACCATAGGGATCCAACATAACTACATTACACGAACTTTTCTCCTTTCCATGTAATAGTTGTAGGATCATAGCATGCTCTCTATTACATGCTTTATATTCATTGCAAATCATTTTCTTTATTGTAAGCATCCAATTCTCATCACTTATCTCAGCTCATCCTTTACTTGCGCTTAGTGGGGGAAAAGGTTAGATAGCCTTGTCCTAGTTTGGCACTTAATGTTATCCCTTTGGCTAGTTATCCACCTTCTGCATATACCAAACAAGATTGGGATGTGGATGACTTGCTATAGGTTGACTCATAAGTGCCTTACTTGTCTTGTCTTCGTTACCTTTTTCAAGTTTTTTGTGTGATTGCATGTGTGTAATGTGATCCCTCATACTATTTTTTTTATGTATCTATCTTCATGTGCATTTCTCTATTTGTGCCTACATTCTTTTAAATGTAGTCAACATTTATGTTCTCTTTGTCTTGTGTTTTCCTTTCTGGGAGAAGGAAAGGTGTTGAGACATTTAGGTCTCTTCCATGCTGACCCAAAATATTTTTCTTTGCTTTCACTCTCTATGTTCCATTCTTCAAGTTTTACATGTTTTTGGGGAATGATGATGTTTTTGAGCTCTATAAAAATTGAACCGTAGATTTTTGGTTCTTATTGGCTACTCTTGCACTTCTAGGGTTTTTCACCTAAAAGGAGAGAGATACATGCAAAAATGCTAAGGGTTCATTCAATTTATGTTATGTTTTATGTTATATGAGCTAAATGAGATGATATAGATGCATTTATATAAACTAATTTATTGATTATGAATGCAAATTCTAAGAATTATGCTATGTTGGAAAACACATTGCGTAATACAAAATTAGCTTAAAATGAATGAAAAAATGTAACATAAATGAAGCAGAATGAAAGTGTGCACCTCAGATATGCATGATGGTAGGAAATGACTTATGTAATGTTGTTGATGCTATTTTTCAAGCTTGGTGGGACTCATTCACCATTCTAGGCGAATTAGTCCCAATCTTGCCAAACTGTATGGGAACTTGTTTTTGAAAAACGGATATCTAAAAATGTAAAAATCCAAAAATTGACCTTGGGGTGGGACTCAGTCACCACCCATGGTGAATGAGTCCACTTTTGAACTATTGGATTTTCAAAGGTGGATTTTGAAGTTTGCGATCTGCACTTTGATGCCCTATAGGTGTTTACTTCTGAAACTCTGATTTATGGGTCTGAAAATGATATTTTGTTGATATTTTGACTTGTTGAATGAGAAGAATATTTGAGAAACCTTGAAACATTATCTTCAATGATTTCAAAAGACCTAAATCTGCAAATACACAACGCAAGAGGGAGAGATGTTGAATGTTGGGGCATGGGGGTTTGCCTTGACCAAACCCGATTTAGGTAATTAAACCAAAATGATGAAAGAATAGAATGAAACATGAAATAATGGAATATATTACCTTTCCACGATGTTGATCTTGGATTTTTGCAGCAATGGAGAAATATTTTTCCCTTGAATGTCCTTAGAAGCTTTCTTAATGACTTGCAATGAAAAAATCCTAAGTTGCTTGACTTTAGATGGGAGATTGGTGAATGAATATGTGAATTAATTTAATGGATATCAAAATGAGTTAAGAGAGGTGATTTTATAGGAAATTCACCTTGTTTTCTCATTCATTAGATCCCTAAGGCTGACATGGAGAAAAATTAAACTTAAAACCTAATTTTTCCCACTCAAAACCCTGAAAATGGCTCAAATGGGACTCATTCACTACCAATGGTGAATGGGTACCACCTATATTAATTTACCACTAATGGAAAATGGGTCCCATATGGGCCCTTTTTTCTAGTGGGAATGTCGTGAAGTTAGAAATTTAGGCTTATATGATGACTATGTCAATTATTTGATAAAATTATGCTTCGGGATGCACAAATATGGGTTAACAAGGGCCTATTAGTGATGATGTAAATGTAAAATAGGGCTTGGGGCACATAAATCACTGTGAAAGTGTGATTAAATACACTTTCCAACACTAAAATTTGGTCCACATAGCCTAGGAAAGCACAAAAATAAATGTGAATGTGCAAGACACATTACAACACTAGTTTAAGATTAAGTTTATTTTAGAAACATTCTAGATTGATGTAATAATGTTATTAAACACATTTTATAATCATGAATTAAGGAGAAATAGGTTTATTAAGTCAAAAAAAGCATGAAAGTCCTTTACAAGATTTTACAACACCTTTACAAGGCATCAATAAAAGCATGTTATTCAATTTGCAAGGGTCCAAGACCTAGTGTGGATGCATAAAATTCCTCACCACACTAGATTAAGACCTCATTAAGTCCAATTTATCATGAATTAATCCCATGTCAAGCAAAGGGTCTTTTTTTCTATGGCACATTTAGCCCTTACTTTAGTGAGAGGATGAACTTGCTTCAAACTCAAACTAAAGTAGACGTTCAAGAGAGATCCAAGTGTAAAGATGCAGATGACAAAGAATGACAAAGATCAAAGGAGGCGGCCAAGCCCCTAGGATCCAAGATACTAAGTCAAGCCCTCAGGATCCAAGATCCTAAGTCAAGCCCCCAAGATACAAAATCATGCAATGGCAAGAATGAGAAAGAAAGACATATGTACTCACTCTGGGGCCACAAAACTTTTGATCGTCTGTGGGGTGAGAAATCCCAAAAGGTGAGAAACATATGCTAGTTTTTATGCACTCAAAAACACAAAGGTGGATATTGGGAAAATTAATGTCACTAGTTGGGCTTCCCGCTCAACCATATCAAAGTTATATACCTCCTAATAACTTTAATAAGGCTCCACAAGGGAAAATGGGTTTTTTGAGCTCCATGAGGTAAGCAAAAATTCGTATGCTTGACACTCATAGACATTGTTAATGAAAAATAGTATAAAGATTGTTCAAAGGGATTTTTATTTGTTCATGCAAGGTCTCATCTTAGGGAACATCATGCTCAATGTCTCCAAGAGAGGATAAGTACAAGATCTCATCCTGGGAAACATTGTACCTAATGCTTCCAAGAGAGAGAATCAAAAGAAAAATAAAATCACGCAATGAAATGTGAGTGGTGATGTATGCCCCCCACTTTAAAGCAGGTACAAGCACCCGTATTGTGAGCAAGTGCTTTAAAGTAGAGGAAGAGGAAATGAGAGCTTACTGAAAAATCCATATGCCAAATCATATGTTTTTGATACACTACGTCATGAGAGAGAGCAGTATGTCATATGTGAGGCCAATTAAAGGAATGTCATGCACATCCCAAGCTTGCTCTTATGTATTCATGAACATTTAATGACTAGCCCAAGAAGGAAACCACAAGTGACATATGAGGACAAGGCTATCAAACCCCTTGCCCCCACTTAGTACAGGACAAGAGTGAGCCAAAAGGATTGATGAAATGCATGCTAGAGTGAAAATCAATAGGAATTAGATGAATTAGATGCCCCCACATAGGGAAGCATACCAAACTCCTGAAAATGTTGTATTTTACGACTCAAGGAATTACATTCACTAGTGGAGTGACCATGAACTCTATGATAGGTACAAAATGAAGTCTTGTATAGCATTTCTTTCGAGTTCTAGGAGGGAGGATGATCAAGTGATCTTGGAGGATTCTTGACAAGATACCCTCTTGATCAATGGGAGAATATGGTCATGTAGTTTGTTTCAAGGATACATCTTGCTTTGTATTGGATGTCATACTTACACAAGTTTCTCTAGATTGTGATATTTTATTCTTCCTATTATAGGAAGGTATAGAATCAAACAAATTCAAATCATGAAAATTTTGTGAGATGACATGGACATTAAGTGAAGATGTAATTGTGTGTCACATGTTTGATGAAGGATGATGTTCAAGACCACTATATGTTAAGGATGGTTTAGTCTTAAGGTGTTGTGTGATATTGTTGATGGTGGGTGGAGGTTTGGCAATCTCAATTACAGGATAATAACTGAGACCATGAGTTTTTTTTGTGTGAGAGGGTCGATAGGGTTGTAGATACCTTGTTCTCGAGAACCACATCCTTTTCCACTATATCATTGTTGTTTTATAAGCTCATAAACTTTTCCATAAACTTTTTTCATGGCTTTTGGATCGGGTAGTTGTTTGTCAAAGGTTGTTGTGTAGTTTTCTTCTTGTTCTAAAGTGGTTAAGGTGGATTCTTTCGAAAGGTCATCTAAAGTTGGTGTTGATATGATTGTTGTGTCTTTTCCATTTTTTGAATCTTTGTGGATAATTTTGTATTCGCCCATGAAGTCATGCTCAAAATCCAAGGAACCCCAATCATCCTCCAATAATGTCATGTGATGTTCAATGTTGTCATTTTGTTCTATAGGTTCCACTTTTGTGGTTGATGTTAATGTGTTCAAGGGGTTCTCTTTGGTGTTGTCAAGTTGCAAGGCACTGTAAGGTTCAGGGTCATCATCAAGGGTGTATACTTTGTTTTTGTAAATGTATTTCATTTTGCAATGAAGAGTGGATGGCACAAAATTCATTGGATGAATCCATTGTTTTCCTAAGATAAGATTGCATGAAAGTTCATAATGCATGACATGAATTGGTGTATTTAAGGTGACCAATCCAACCTTAAGAGGCATAGTGATTACACCGAGGGTTTTCATGTTGACATTGTCAAATCCCTTAATAGATAGAGAATCAGATCAAATGGTGGATCCATGAACACAAATCCTATCCAATATACTCGCACTACACACACTAAGGGAAGATCCATCATATATAATAGTTCTCTTTATGCCTTTTGTTTAGTATTGAGTGATGATCATGAAAGATTCATTTCATTTTTGTACATCCAAGGAGGGGAGCTCATGTTGATGGAAAGTAATGTCGAGATGCGTGTTATGGATTAAAGTTTCCACATCATTTGGAGTTGTACTAGGAGGAACTACAATTTGTTGTAAGGCTGTTTGAAGAATATTATTGTAATTTGGTGAGTTCTAAAGTAAATCCCAAAGAGAAATTTTTGCAAGAGTATTCTTTAATTGTTCAACAAGGTCATACTCCATTGTGTTAGGGATGTAACGAGGAGCACTAGGCAGATTGGGTAAAGGTAAAGGGATTGGTGTTGGTTGCAGTAGTTGTGGATTATTGTGAGTGTTATATGTATGAGCAACAATATTATAACTTGGTTATTGTGATACATTATTATTAGGTCGGTAGAGGATGAGTTTAGGTTTTTTTTGAGTTTGTTGTTTGTGTGAAGAGGGATAGAGAATTAGAGGGTTGTGAGGATGTCCCACGGGGTATGTATGAGATCCATTGTTTGAAGGGGATCAATGGACACTTGTGCATTCATAGCCTCAGTGGTCTTGGTTTGGTGTACATCACTAAGAAAGGGCAATCAAGAACCACTTGTTTATGGAAAGAAGGTACTTTATGTTTTTTGTCATTTTCTAGCATCAAGATATTTTCCCTAGAAGGAGAGCATTTAGAAGAAAAACAAGCCACATTCTTGTGAAAAGAAGAGCTAGGGTCTTCCAAAATTACTTCATCGCTAATAGGGGAATGATCAATGATGGGAGTACCATGAGGGGGATGATTAGGAGAAGGTGTTAGTTGAATGTTGATTGTCATTAAGGTCTCATTCTCTTGTGCTATTTTGTCTACATGACTAGGAGAGATTGTAATGTGTTCATCCAAGTTTGAAGTGTGGAATGTAGCTTCATCACAAATGAGGGAGGCATAAAGAGAAGGACCATTATGAGTTTCAAACAGATCTTCCCATAGGATAGGGATATTAGGGAAGGGAGGATCAAGGGTGTCATGATTCTTAATAGGGATGTCTTCTAATACCAACCTATCCTCTTGAAATTGACGAGGGATATTAGGAGATGGAAAAGTTTGAATTTCATGGTTATGCGGATTATGTGAGGTGTTATTCAAGAATGTTTCTATTTTTTTATCGTCTTGTTTGCTAACATCATCCAAAGGGGAATAAGAAAATGGACAATCAAGACTTGAAATGCTTGTAACTTCCTTCACCAAGATTCCTTTGTCACTAATAGGATAGGTATTAGGAGAAGAACAAGTATGATTGTTATGATTGTATGGGTATGTGCAGGATCATCATGGAAAAAATAGGCCCTTAAGTGAAAAAAAATTCAGAAAAATCAATGTTAGGAAACTTGACGTAAAAATTTGAATAAGTTATCTATATTATTTCAAAAATATGTAAGAATAGAATCTGTAGAAAATTGAATGTAGTTTCTAAACTACTAGGTTTATTTAAAAATAAATAAAATCTATTTGGTGAAAATTTGAAATTTCAATGCAATAGTACTTAAATTTAAGGGAAAAATAAGAAGTAGGGTTTGTCTGACCACCCTAACCATAATAAAATGATAATATTTTTTTATAAGATTTTATATATAAGTAGAGGACTCATGTTCATATGTGATGCATATTTTTTTGTAATTTTTTTCCAAGTAAATAATTAATTATGATTTTTTTATTACAAATTTTAAAAAATATAAAAACTTGTATGTCTGACCACCTTAACTTGGTCAAAACTTCATGAAAATTATTTTTTCTTTTTTTAATCGTATAGTATGTGAAGCATAGAATGTGACGCATGTTTCGGATTCAAAAAATGTGATACTGTTTGAAAGTTATAGATGTTTTTCAATCAGCCTATGGATTAGGACTTTAGTCATAATTCTAATAGAATATAAATAATAATTATTTATTAAATTCAAATTAAAGCATAATTTATATTTGTGGAAAGCTGAGAATCTCCTCTAAAAACCCTTTTCGTTTCATCAATTTTGGGTAAAAAAAAAGTCGTCAGCCACATACTGTACAAATACCCATAATATTGCCACTTTTTGGCCTATCATGATCCTGCACATACCCATACACATTACCATTGGCACCAATGGGCATTGTAAGATTAAGGATTGTGTCAATGTTTTGATATTTCTTCTTAAAGTGCTCATTGTGGTAATCAAAAGTGAACTCATAAGAGGGAATGTTATACTTATAAAATCCACTATTAATGAAATCAAAGCCACATATTTTGAAAGAAAACATGCTATGATGAAAAGAGAAAGAAAGTAAAATGCAATGAATTAAAAGGATATGCAATTTTCAGTTTGAAATTAAGTTAATTTTCTATTTACACAATGCAACAATCTAAATGCGAACGTAAAATTAAACAATGCATGAAATGAGCTAATTGAAGCTATATTTAACAAAATGCATGCTATAGAAATGCAACTGACTAATATATAAAAGTTAAGGCACCAAACAATAGCCTAATTTTTTTTTTTGAGTTTTGTAAAATGTTGTTTCATGGGTTAGTAGGGACCAATTCGCCCAAGGTGGTGAATGAGTCCCAATATGGAGGTTTTTCATAATTTTTTGAAAATTTTGAGGTATTTTTACAGTTTCTGAGTGCTATGATGCAGGCCTAAGTGAAAAATCTAGAATTTCAGAAAATCTAAATGAATTTAGATGCTGAAAATTCAAACTAAATGCCCTTTATTATTTTTTTATGCATGCAAAATTTAAAACCTAGTATGCAAATGAATTATGCAAAACCTAATGCAAGGGCAATGCAAAATAGATCTATGATGATGGACTCCAAATCAAATAAGAAAGTATTCTAAAAAGTAGGTTCACCAAAATGAACTATAGATTTTTGGTTGCTATGGGCTACTCTTGCACTTCTAGGGTTTTTCACCTAAAAGGAGAGATAGGAGAAAAAATTCTAAGGGTTCATTAAATTTCTGTTATGTATGATGTTATATGAGCTAAACGAGATGATCTAAATGTATTTATATGAACTAATTATTTTATTATGAATGTAAATTCTAAGAATTATGCTATGTTGGAAAACACATTATGTAATACAAAATAACCTAAAAATGAATGGAAAAATGTAACCTAAATGAATCAGACTAAAAGTATGCACCTAAGATATGCATGAGGACTAGAAATGAATTTTGGAATATTTCTGATGTTGTTTTTCAGGCTTGGTGTGACTCATTTTCCATTCTGGGTGAATATGTCCTAGTCTTCCCAAACTGTACCGAAACTCGTTTTTGACAAAAGGGTATCTAAAAATGTAAAAATCCAAAAATTGAACTTGAGGTGGGACTCATTTGGAACCCATGGTGAATGAATCAACTTTTGAATTTTTGGATTTTCAAAGGTGGATTCCAAAGTTTTCGAACAACTTTTTGATGCCCTATAGGAGTTCGCTTCCGAAACTCTAATTTACAGGTCTGAAAATGATATTTTGTTGATATTTTGACTTGTTGAATGAGAAGAAGACTTGATCAACCTTGCAACTTGATCTTAAATTATTTCCAAGCTTCCAAAAGACCTAAATATACAAATACACAATGCAAGAGAGATAGATGGTAAATGTTAGGGCATGGGGGTTTGCCTTGGTCAAACCTCGTTTAGGTAATTAAACCAAAATGATGAAAGAATAGAATGAAACATGAAATAATGGAATAGATTACCTTTCCATGATGTTGATCATGGTTTTTTGTAGGAATGGAGAAAGATTCAACCCTTCAATGTCCTTAGAAGCTTTCTTAATGACTTGCAATGACAAAACCCTAAGTTGCTTGACATGAGATGGAAGATTGGTGGATGAATATGTGAATTAGTTTAATGGATGTCAAAATGAGTTAAGAGAGGTGATTTAATACGAAATTCACCTTATTTTCCCATTAATTAGATCCCTAAGGTCGACATGGAGAAAAATTAAACTTGAAACCTAATTTTTCTCGCTCAAAACCTCAAAAATGGCTCAAATGGGACTCATTCACCACTAATGGTGAATGGGTCCCATCTAGATGGGACTAATTCTCCACTAATGGTGAATGGATCACACAGGAGCCATTTTTGCTAGCTAGAATGCGAAGAATTAAGAAAATTAGGCTTATATGATGTCTATGTTAGTTATTTGATCAAATTATGCCTTGGGATGTACAATATGGGCTAATAGGGGCCTATTAGTGATGATTTCAATGTCAAATAGGGATTGGGACACAAAAAACAAAGTGAAAGTTTGATTAAATACACTTTACAACTCTAAAATGAGGTCCACATAGCCTAGGAAGGCACAAAAATTTGTGTGAATGTGCAAGACACATTACAACAATAGTTTAACATTTTGTTTATCTTAGAAACCTTCTAGATTGATGTAATAATATTATTAAACACATTTTATAATGTTTAATTAAGGAGAAATAGGTTTATTAAGTCTAGAAAAGCGTGAAAGTCCTTTACAAGACATTACAACGCCTTTACAAGACGCCGATAAAAGCATGTTATTCGTTTTGCAATGGTCCAAGACCTAGTGTGGATTCATAAAATGCCTCAAAACACTAGATCAAGACCTCATTAAGTCTAATTTATTATGAATTAATCCCATGTCAAGCAAAGGGTCCTTTTTTCTATGGCACAAAAAGATTGTACCAAATACACATTGACCTCAAATCCATGGATCCCTTATGTTTTTTGGGATTTCATTTTGGGAGATACCCCTTCCTTTCTCTTTGTTTTTCATGATGTAGCTTCATATGGAAACATATGACTTGGCATAGGTATTTCCAAATAATCTATCATTTCTTCTTTATTGTTAGCATTGATTATTTTCTACTTTTAAGCGATTCCTCACATCAATGGTGTTATAAATTTCTTTAAAGTGGGGGCATATATTTGTGTTATAATTTTTTAATTTTTTGACATTCCTTATGTTTCATTTTGCATTTTTCTTACTTCTTATGATGTGTTCTTTTCTAGTGGTTTCATTGGGTTTAATTTCCTCCAAGAGCATGATATATCTTGGTATACAACTTTTCTCTTAGTGGTGATGCTATACATTGCATTCCCTATGTTGTGAATCTTTTATCCTTGACTTTTGATCTCTTAAAGACATTAGACTTGATGTTCCCTAAGAGGAGACCTCACATGACCTAAGAAAAATCCCTTTGAACTAACTTTATTTTTATTATCTTCATGAGTGTTTAGCATAACACAACTTGGTAACCTTCTGAAGCTTGAACCCTTGTCAAGTCTACCAACCATAACACACTTTTCCTACCAGTGGAGACTTGCTTTGTTTGTTCATAGGTTCTTAGCATAACACTACTTTTTAGGCCTTATGAAGCTTGAAGTTTCTATTTTGTTTTGTGGGTCCTTATTGAAGTTGTTAGAGGGATAGGTTTGATATGGTATGGGATCCTATGAAAATTCTCTCATTGTCCATCTTTGGGGGCTCACCTAGTGGATAGTCGGAGTTCCATTAGCCCATGTGAGAATGCATATTGTTTGCATAGTGGACATTGTGTTCTTCTTGTGAATATTTTTAGACAAATAGATGAGACACATTCCACATCATGTTGGATAGTTGAGGCTTGATCATCACATCTTTACCTTTTCTTTAAGTATTTTATATTGTATGATTGAGTAATCTTATTTTTCTACATACATATTTTTTAAATGTCTACTTTAGTGTGATTTTGATGCAAGTTCATCCTCTCACTGAAGTGGTTGCTAAATTTAGTGTAGAAAAAAGTATCCCATTTATATTTTCAAATTTGTTTGGGCCCTCTTAGTTAACTTGGACTTAATTTTTTAAAAATTTAGTGCTATAAAATGTATTTACTTACACTTTCACTCTTATTTAGGGCTCATTTAATTAATTGAGCTTAATATTGGCTTAATTGGCCCACTAATTCATTTACCAAGGCTATTTAATTACATTCTCCAAAAAGGAAACCCAACATTCATTAATTCCTTAAACATAACACTTTTCATTTAGCAATTTGTTTCCTAGGTTTATGGACCTACGACACAATCACCCATGGGTGAATGGGCCCTCCCTTAGACTTACAACCTAAATTTAAATTATGTTTTTGCTAATATTTTAATGTTTTCAAATCTATATTCATATGTCAACATGTGATATTTGAATTTCGAGAAATTGAGGATACATACCTATAAATATAAGGTTAATTCACTATGTTTCATCTACAAATTTTTTATAAGAAACTGGAAATTTTAAAGAGATCAAGTTAGAATTCAAGAGAATTTCAAGAGTAATTCAAGGAATTTAAGATAAGATTTATCAAAATTTTATTGTAGCAATGAAGATCTAATTATCATGTCAAAGTCTTCTTTCATCATGCATGTTATTGCAGCTAATATGGTGATATAGGTTTCATGATCCATTCAATCATTCAAAGCCATTATTTCAAGCAAGTTTCAAGGTTCAAAATATACATCCATTGAAGTTATTTCATGCAAGTTGTAGATCTACATTCCAAGGTTTATGCAAGGGTTTTTTGAGTAGTAACATTGTTTTTTTTCCTTTTTCACTCCATCTTTCATGTTTCATTTCATTTCAAGGTTTCATTACCAAATTGGAGTTTGACAAAAGAAAACCCTCATTAACCAAAAAAACATTCTTCCCTCTTTATTTCTAATTGCAGATTTAGGTTGAAGAAATCTTGAAGATCTTTTGAAGAGAAAAATTTAAGTTTTCAAAGTTTTCATCTTCTCATAGAAGCTCATCTATAGAATTTATTTCCAACTTTCCAAGAACCTAAAACCTAGATAAGTTGGAAGTGAAAAGATAGGATTAGAGGATCCCTAAAGTTATAGAAAAACCCTAACCTAGGACCTAGTTTCCCATGGGCGAATGTGTCCCAGGTCGGCTTTAAAAACTAATTTTTGGTGAAAGGTATATTTAGATCTACCCTTTATTGATCTACAATCAGATTGCAAGTTATGTTAGTATTGAGTTTTATCTTGTTGTTCCAAGTGTTAGATTACATTTTGGTGATAGTTTACTATTTTTAGCTTTTCTCCCTAAAGTGTTGTTTGACCTTGACCCCTGTCCCTCAATAATAAGGAAATATATAAATTCACACTTTGAATTGATTCACCTAAAGGTTTATAATAATTTTATTGTGGATCACATTTCCTAATGAAATAGAGGAAGATAGGTCCATTCCTTATCATATTTTGTGTACTCCACACTTTAAAACACCTTATTTTCCTTCATTTCATTTCATATCAATAAACACAATTTATCATCTCCACAACTAACCTTCAATATCTTTCAAGCACATGAAATTGACCCAATAATAGAACACACAATTCCCAATCAATCTCTTCCTAAAAAAGGGAAAGGAATTATATTATAAGATCCAATTGTTGACCATAATCACAATCACAATTATCCTAATAGGAAAGGTGCTTTTTTCAACAAGATCATTTCTAAACACCAACCAATCTATCACGATAATTATATGGTTCTCTTCCATCCCCACCTTCTAAATGAAAGAATAAACCCCATCAACTTCACAAAACCAAGAAACAAAAGGATTTTGATCCTCTTGAGGGCTTATTAAAGATATCCAAGAAGAAAAATGATTTCTACACTCTTTTACATTAGGAATTAATTAAGCTACCCCCTAAACCTAAATAATTAAAACCATAAAAAGTTATAAAAATGAACCATATTGTTCCTATCATAGATTCTTTGGACATCACATTGATAGTTAGCATGGTTTACAATAATTATCAAAGAAATTTAAATACACTAGGGATCCAAATTAACTACATTACATGAAATTTTCTCCTTGCCATGTAATAGTTGTAGGATCATAACATGCTCACTATTACATACTTTACATTCATTGAAAATTATTTTCTTTATTGCTAGGAGATCATTCTCATCACTTATCTTGGTTGATCCTTTCCTTGCACTCAGTGGGGGAAAGGGTTAGATATCCTTGTCCTAGTTTGGCACTTGATGTTATCCATTTGGCTAGTTATCCACCTTCCACATATAGTAAACAATATTGGGATGTAGATGACCTACTATAGGTTGACTCACGTGTTCCTTACTATTCTTTTCTTTGTTTCCTTTTTCATTTTCTTTTGTAATTGCATTTGCATAATGTGACCCCTCGCACTAATTTTTTTTATTCATCTCTCTTCATGTGCATTTCTCTATATCTACCTGCATTATTCTATATTTCATAAAAAAATATCTTTTCTTTGTATTGTGTTTTCCTTTTGGTGATGTTGCAAGGTGTTGAGACATTTAGGTGTCTTCCATGTTGACCCAAAATATTTTTCTTGGTATTCACTCTTTATATATGCAATTCTTCAAGTTCTACAAGTATTGGGGGAATGATGATGTTTTTCATCTCTATATAAACATTGTAGAAAGACATATTAACCTCAAATCTATGGGTCCCTTATGTGTTTTTGGATTTCATTTTGGGGGCTACCCCTTCCCCGCTTTTTCTTTTTCATGGCGTAGCTTCATTTTGAAACATATGACTTTGCATAGGGCTTTATGAATAAGCTATCATGTCTTCTTTATTGTTAGGATTGATTATTTTCTACTTTGAAGTGATTCCTCACAACAACGGTGTTAGTAATTTCTTTAAAGTGGGGGAATACATTGGCATTATTATTTTTAAATTTTTAGATATTCCTTATGTTTCATTGTGCAATTTTCTTACTTCTTGCGATGTTTCTTTTTCTTGGTGGTGTCATTGGCTTTAATTTCCTCCAAGAGCATGATATTTCTTGGCATGCAACTTTTCACTTAGTGGTGATGCTACACATTGCATTCCATAAGTTATGATTTTTTTATCCTTGACTTGTCCTCTCTTTAAGACATTAGGCCTAATGTTCCCTAAGAGGAGAAATTACATGAACTAAGAAAAATAGCTTTGAACTAACTTTATTTGTGTCTTTTTGATAAGTGATTGGCATAGCACAGTTTGCTAACCTCGTGATGCTTGAACCCTTGTCAATCCCACCAAGCATAATGCGCTTTTCTTGCCAGTGGAGCCTTTCCTTGTTTGTTCATAGGTACTTATCACAACATAGCTTGTTACGCCTCATGAAGCTCAAAGTTTCTATTTTGTTTTGTGGTTCCTTATTGAAGTTGTTAGAGGGATATCTTTGATATGGTATGGGATCCTAATAAAATTCTCTCATTTCCCACCCTTTGAGGCCCACCTAGTGGACAACCAGAGTTCCATTAGCTCGTGTGAGCATGCATGTTATTTTCTTAGTGGACATTGTGTTCCACTTGTGAATGATTTTAGACAAATAGATGAGGCATGTTCCACATCGCGTTTGATAGTTGAGGCTTGATCCACCCATTTTTTTCATTTTCTTTAAGTATTTGATGTTGTATGATTGAGTAATCTTATTTTTGTTGCATACATATGTCTTGAATTTATATTTTAGTGTGAGTTTGTGGCAAGGCCATCCTCCCACTAAGATGGGTGCTAAATGCAGTGTAGAAAAATGTATCCCTTTTACATTTTCACACTTGTTTGGGGCCTCTTAGTTAATTTAGACTTAATTGTTCCTTAATTTAGTGTTAAAAAATGTATTTATTTACTCTTTCACTCTTATTTAGTGCTCCTTTAATTAATTGTCCCTTTTGTTCATTTACCAAGGCTATTTAATAACATTCACAAAAATAGAAACCCAACATTCATTAATTCCTTAACACTTCTCATTGAGAACTGTGCATACTAGGTTTAGGGACCTAGGACCCATTCACCCATGGGTGAATGGGTCCTTCCTTAAACCTAGGACCTAGGTTTAAATTACGTTTTTGTAGTATTTTAATGGTTTTAAATCTATATTCAAATGTCAGCTTGTGATATTTTAATTTTGAGAAATTCGCGATACATACCTATAAATATAAGGTTATTAAAATATGTTTCACATAGAATATTTTGATAAGATCCTAGAAATTTTCAAGAGATTAGGTTAGAATTAAAGAATATTTCAAGAGAAATTCAAGGAATTCAAGAGAAGATTTATTAGAGTTTTATTGCAAAAATCAAGATCTAATTGTCAATTCAAAGTCTTCTTGCATCATACATTTTATTGGAACTAATATGTTGATGTAGGTTTCATGACCCATTAGATCATTCAACGCCATTATTTCAAGCAAGATTCAAGGTTTATACATTGAAGCCATTTCATGCAAGTTATAGATCTACATTACAAGGTTTATACAAGGGTTTGTTGAGTTGTAGCATTGCTTCATTCCTTCATTCCCTCTTTCATGTTTCATTTTATTTTAATGTTTAATTACCAAAATGGGGTTTGACAAAGGAAATCCCACATTCACCAAAAAAAATCATTTTTCCCTCTTGATTTGTGATTGCATATTTAGGTGGAAGAAATCTTGAACATATTTATATACTTCATTAAGTTGCTTCTGTAGCCTTTCCTTCTCTTTAGTCTCCTTATCCAACCTCCTCAGAATTGATTGAGAAGACTCCTAAAATTCTTCCATTTTCCTACTCATTTGTAGTGGGACCCAAGTTAATTTTTTGAACATTATAATCTGAGGGTCTCACCTCATCTATTTATTTATTCTCCACAAGAACAACAATATGAACAAACCTATTATTGGACGCATCCCTAGAAAACTTTGAAACACTCCTTTCTTGCTTTGTTTCCTTGGGCTTCCCCCAACTCTCAAGCAACTTGTCCCAATCTAGAGTTTCATCCTCTACTATCACTACCTTACACTTCCACCTTTGTTCTAGCCATTTAGGAGTAGTTGGTTACCCAATTTTTGTGTTCTTGTAAGAAGTATCATCTTCTGATTGATCACAAGGAGGAGTTTCTTCAATAAAATCCACATTTTCCTCACCCTTTTCTTGATTCTACTGCCCCTCATCTCCATCTTTATCTAGTTCATTATCATTAGACTTATCATCTTCAACCTAAACATGGGGTTGTTCAAGGTTCTCTTTCTATGGAGTTTAAGATGGCATCTCTAGTGTCACTTCAAATGTTGCTTCCTTGTTTTGTGCTTCCTTGTCTCCCAACTGTTTTCCAAAATCACTTAACTACCCACCTTTGGGTGTGGGAACTCCTTCCTCTGATACCTCTTCTCCTAGAATGTCTGGAAGAATCTCTTCTCCTTTTGGTTGATCAAGAGCACTTGAAACATTACCCTCTAGCACATTATGGCTTGGGGATGGAATGGGAGAATTGTCTCCAACTGTTGTTTCCATATTTTCTTTAAGATCATCACTAGGTGCCTCTTTAGTGGTTGCATCTTTCTCCCTATCCTCATTCTCTACTGGAGGGGTTCTAGGCTAAGGATAATTTCTCCTCACATATACCTATTTCTTTTCTTGAGAGATTTCAACATCAACCACCTTAGTTTGAATGGCCTCTTCTTTAGTAGTCTTGGCCCTTCTAGCCTCTTCTAACCTCTAGCCTTGAGTCATTATCTTTCTTTTCTGGGATGGTTGGGATTTTTTGGCCACTTCTTTAGTAATTTATTTTGAAGGATTTCATGCCCTATCTACTAGCTTCCTATTCTCTTTTATTTTAACTTGGCTCCTTGTCATTCTTCTAATAAAAATTGGGATTTCTCTCCCTCCTACTCTGAAGGAACTTCAATTATATCATCCTTTATTTATTTTTTCTCTTCCTCTGAATGGGATTCAAGGTCTACCATTAGGTCATATGTGAACTTCGTTCCATCAACTTTAAACTCTAGAATCTTGTGTTTTACTCACAACTTGGAGTGTCTCAAAATAGGTGCATTAATTACAGTGAGATCTAATACATCCTCCTCATACTAATTAACTAGAGGTAGTGGCCTATCCTTGTATTTCTCACAATCATGATGCTACAACCACTCCCCATCATCATCTACTTGATCTGGAACTTGATCAATTCTATACAATCTAATCATTTTTAAAGATAACCTCAAGCACCTTCTTCTAATTACCTCAAATTCATCCTTGCAGTTTTTCCAATAATCCTCTATATATATCTTATGTTTGTATTCTCTATTTTCATGCCTCGATGTTTATATGTAAATATAAATTATAGTGCACAATATCCTTCTTAGTTTATTGAGCACTTTTAATTGAGGGAAAAGCCTGCAAGATTTCAATTCTTAATGGGAATTTAGATCTCATTACTGGCAAGTATGCATATATTTTATCACTGCATCAAAGGCCACCATTTTCCTTGCTACTTCTAGTAGTATAAGCTTATTTGTTGGGTACCACGGTAATCTCAATGTTACAATTGGTGATACCTGAACTTGACATAGGAAAAATTCTGAAATTGGATTAACCATTGACCATACTTTCTTATCAGTTCCATGGCCTCCACTAAGATCGTCACATGCAATGCATGATGTAACAGTCTTGTGATGTACACAAAGAATGCATAATTAACCTTCATGTAATTGGTTGTGTTGAATTGGAGCCTAGGGAAAACATCACAAATCCTATCCTAACCGAAGACCCCTCTACAGGTCAATCCCTTGTACTTATTCTTCCTAGCAAGAATATACACCAGATAAGATGTCATATTGAATTTCTTGGTGTATTTTACACTTCTTAATTGTTCATATAAATTATCACTAATTATGTCTGCCCAGTGGTAGTGTGTTCCTTTTACAATCTAGGCAATAATGTAGAACATCCCATTTTATGAATATAAAGTCATCTTCATGCCCTATCACTCTCCCAAAAGAGTTATAATATCATTATACTCTATCTTTAATTCAACTCTATATAGTTTCTTGGGAAACTTTTAGTAATATGACTTGGGATTAGCAATCCAATTATTGCTCATCATCAATAAAGCTTTGCAAGGATCCTCTACATAGAAATCCTCAACCTCCTTGATATTAATCTTAACTAACTTATGATTGGACCCAATATTGAAGATTTCAACTATGGATTCCTTTGTTAGGTTGGCCATAATCTTGCCTTATGGCCCAACAATAACTCTTCTATCCAAGTCATAAGGCTTTGCACACTTCAATACCAATTATAGATACAAAAAAATTAGAGGAAATCTTGTTGCCTAAGCTAAACCTATGCTGGTGATGATCTGGGCAAGTTCAGATGGTGCATCCCTAAAAATCCCTTACCTAAAGTCATCATAATCTATGTGCCCCATGTTTGTATCTCCAATCTTACTCTAGGTAGAAATTATTTTAGACTCGTGCCAAATGCCCTTGAAATCATATTTCATCTTCTCAGCTCTTGTGTGAGGCTCCTCAGGACTAGCTTCTAATTTACTTTCCTTGGATCCCTTGGATGGATTGGCCTGAACCTATATCTATTACAAGGGAGCAATAATTACTTAGCATGACCAAGTATTAGACTCAATCTCATCATATTATCAAAAGAGTCTATAAATCATAACATAATCACCATAAAATACATCATGGAAACCATAAAAAAACATTGCCAAACATAGAAGTGAAGCATTGCAAAACCTCAAATATTTCATCTTTTTGGGAATTCTAGGTAGGGAAGGATTTTGGGTAATCTGCCCCTAGATAGATTCTCTGAAGGCTTAGAAGCTTGAGGAATTCAAGGAGAAATAGATTCTCTGAAGTGACACCATTTTAGCACAACCTTTGTGTCGAGATTCCTTCATGATCATCATTCAAACATTTTCATTCTTATGCAAACCCTAAGTCGAAACAACCATTACCATCAAAAGGAGTTTGGAATTTTAGGGGCCTAAAGGATTTTGGAAAGTCCAACAAAGGGTAGATTCTCCAAAGGCTCGGACGTTCAAGAAATCTAGAGCCAAGAGGATATTTTGAAAGTATGAGTTCAATTCTCAAAACATAACTCACCATCCCTTTTTGGCTTTATGCAATTTCCATATTTTGTGGTTCAAGCCAAACTTGTGCATGTGTGCCTTTTAATGGGTAGTTTGGGTTTTGAAGCCTTCGATGGATTTCAAAGAATCTAGAGAGAGACGAATTCTCTAAATGTCAAGACACTCAAGGAATCCATGCCTAACTAGAATTTTTGAAGGATGTTCACTAACTAAGGCTTGACTTAAAAAATTCAGTACACACCCTAAAACCACTCCTAAATCAATCAAAGCTTCCTAGATGCAACTGTACAATCCAAGGACTTTGGGAATCTAGAGGATGAATGGACTTAGAAAATCCAAAGGGATGTGGGCTTTTCAAAGGGATGACCTTTTAGAGAATCTACCTGGGGGTGGATTTTCTAAAGGGACTAACCCTCAGAGAATCCACCTTGAGGTGGAATTTCTGAAGTTCTTCATTTACCTTGAAATTATTCATCCCTTCAAAAACCCACATTTAGCTCCTTCACTCTAGCTCAAACCAAGCTTAAATGTAGACCCTAAGTACGAGTTTGAGAACAACTTGAACAAAAAAATAATGTATACGAATTTGAACATCAAGCAACAACAAAAAATATATCCGAATGCGCCAAAATTAGGGCAAGGGTGCATATAACTAGGGATCAATTAGTTAAAAGCCCAAAACTAGTTTGAATTTCCTAAGTCAATAACAAAAGCGCAAATGCAAACCCTAGTTTGTATTAAATCTGCATGCCCTAACCTACCATTTGTAGAAACCCTAAAAGGAAAATACAAAAGGAGGAACAATTCCCTAATTGGAATAATGCTCCAACTAATCCCTAATAAATCACAAACAAAAGCTATAAATTTCTATAAAATCTATGCCTCAATCACCAAATTACAGGAAAATCAAACACCAACAAGTAAATCAAAGGAAGTAATGTCTCATATCATCAAACTGAATGCAGGGAAATGGACCATGAGGGTACATGTCTTTGAAGCAATTAAAATCATAAAATGAAATTGTAATTTTAACTGGTTTGATGCTCATGCCTTTCGAACGAGGGAAGAGATCAAAACCTACAAAGCACACCCTCAAATTTGATCAAATTCTTGAATGCATCCATTCAAATATCCAACACCAACAACAAGGACAATGAAGTAACCAAACTCAAGACACAACATGTAAATGGAGAAATGAAGGATTAAAAACAAATTAAAGGACCCAAACCCTTAAAATGCTCATTAATTACACTCAAGTATGTCAACTAACAAGATATTAATGCCTTGAAAATACCTCACCAGACCTCAAGAATATGAAGAGGATGCAGATTTTGGAGAATCCTACAAGGGCTGGATTCTCTGAAAGGATTAGACTTCAGAAAATCGAGAGCATCCCAGATTCTCAAAAAAGTAACCCTCATTGGAAAATCCACCTAAACGTGGAATCTCCAAAATCCTTCCAAACATAGCCAATTTTGCTCAAGGTGGAATTTTAGTAAAAGCTTTGGGTCTTGAGGGTACTTTGAGACTAAAATGATGCAACCAAAGTAACCTCAAGTGTCAATAAAGCATTAGTTCAATCAGGTGAAGGAAGATCCAAAATTCAAAGGAACCTATCCCTTAAGGGGAAAAGTTCAAACCTAAAGCAAAACCAAAGAAAAAAGGAAGCAAAATAGGGTCCCTACCTCAGTTGGGGTGTGTGTGCAAAAGTGCACAAAAAATGGTGAATATGTTGGGGAAATTATCTAGAGGATTTCAATGAAAAACTATAGTGGAGAACCAAAATTTTTTAGTTTCGATCCCTTCGTCAGGTCAACTGTTAAACTAAAGTCTCAGAATCAATGGATCAGAGAATCCTTCATGTGCTAAGAATACCAATGTGTACAGATGTATTAATTCCCCTCCCTTGGTTGTTGTAGAAATTCGTTTAGTCATATTAAGCTACATATAGATTCTAGCTCCAAAAGCAACCTAGATAAACCCTCACTGACAGTCAAGCGCCCATAGCCCCAACGAGGTTATCGCTATGATTCTACTACAAACAAGGCATCCATAGCCCTGGAAGAGATATTTGAATCCTCTTGATAAGTTGAATTCCCTTTTGATATGGAATATTTTCTTTTCCTTTTCTTTTTTGATATTTTTTTCTTTTCACCTTGTTTCAACTTGTGAACAGTGAAGTTCATACTCAGAGAGGAAAATCACAATGGTGCTAAAGAAAAAGTAATATTTTTCACTTAACCAAACCTCACAAGGAAACTACAACAACCTTAGGATTCTTAAGATGGGTGTAAAATGTAAGATCTGAGCATGCTTCAGAACCAACTCAATCCAATGACCTATCCACTTTAAACATTTAACACATGTGGCACTGAACAAAGGTGGTTTTCTCACCATTTCATCCTTGAAGAATGACTATAGTTTGTAAATGAAATTCTTAAAAACAACCGTAGATGAGGAAGCACTTGTTGTGAAAATCCACCACTTCCTAAATCAGAATGCAAAAACCCCAAATCCAAAGCAAAGAAAACAAAGAAAACAACCTAAACTAACCAAAGAAAAATGCAAGAGAAAACTAAACCAAACAAAAAAAAAGAAAACACCTACTCTAACTATTTACAAGGACGAGCTGCAAAATAACTCAGGTGAGGAAATAATTCTTCAAATGCTACCTATTGATTGGAAATGGGACATCTTCTATAGTGAGAGTTTTAAGGTAAAAAGCATTATCACCTAGGATCTTAAAAATTTGATAGGGCCAAGTCGCAACTTGTTAAAATTACTATGCTCCCCTTTCTTTTCATGTTCCCTATCCCAGTACAAGACTAGGTTTGAAATCTTGAAGGCTTTAACCTTAGCCTTAGCCTTACAATCAAACCACCTTTGAAAAACACCATAATCTTTGGTAATGTTTTCCAAGGTTGCAACCGTTTTCTCTTCCAATTGCAACAACTCGGCCAAACAGGCTTCTAACCATTCCCCTTCATCATACTACTCCTTAATGAACTAAAGAGTGGGAATCCTCAACTAGAAAGGGAACACAGGTTCAAGTCCATTCACAAGGTGATACAAAGATATTCCTAGGGATTTCTTCATTCAGGTACGATCAACCCATAAGGAAAATCTTAGTTGGGTGTGCCAATCCTTAGGATTCCTATCAAGCAACTTTTCAATCATAGTTAAGAGGTTCTTGTTGGTGGACTTAGCTAGGCTATTGCCCAAGGTGTAGTAGTTGGAAGAAAAATTAATGATGATACCATGATCAAATGCCCAACCTAAAAATTTCAATGAAGTAAATGAAGGGTTAGTATCACACACCAAATCAAAGGGAAAACCAAAGCAATTAATAATACTCAATTCAAGGAAATTGATCACTACCTCTATAGTACATTGTTAGCAAGTAATGAGTTCAATCCACCTAGTAAAATAATTAGTAATAGTGAGAATATACCTATGTCATACAAAATTCCATACCCCATTGTGCAAAGGGATTTACCTCGATGAACAACTATAATGGAAGGGTGGCACACTTTTCTTTGGTGGTACATGACTGGAAAACATGACAAGATCTCACATTTTTGCATGTGGCCTTCAACAAAGTGGGCTAGTGATAACCTTCCCTTAGGATCTGATGTGTAGTGGCATGTCCAGATCCGTGGCCTATGCCATACTTGTCATAAAATTATGTCATCACCCAAGTTGCTTCTTCTTTTTCCAAGCACCACAAATAAATTCCCTCATGATTCTTCTTCTACAAAATGCCTCCTTGTAGCATGTAACTATCACTTTTCAAGTGTAGAACCCTTTGTTGTAACATATTCAAATGACCAGGGAATTTTTGGTTCAACAAATAATAAGCAATATCATCATACCACTCATTGGGAGACACATCCTGAAGGTGATACTATTGTGCAACAATCTCTGGTCCTGTTTCAGCCATCATCTATGTTAAAGCTTGTCCCCTTACAAGCTTCAAGGGATGAACCTCTATATCATACTCTTGTAGCATGGTAACCCACTTGGCTCTTCTTTCTCCCATCTCATTTTGCATTAACAAGAGCTTTATGGCCGGGTCTAGCACAATAGAAAAAACCATTTTCCTTAGGATATAATGTTCGAACTTCTTAACTCCTTGAACCAAAGCATAAGCTTATTTCTCCATGCTTAGATATATTAGCTCTGCATCCCTTAGAGGGGCACTCATGAAAGCTATAGGATGCTCACTTCCCTCATCTAATTTATGGGTCAGCATGCTTGCACAATAATGATATGAAGCAATAGAATATATGTAGAAGAGATTTTAATAATTAGGACTGACCAATACTAGTGCAGAAACTATGGCCCTCTTAATTTCATCAAATGCTTGCTTAGCTTGAACAATCCACTCAAATTTTGAATCCTTCTTCAACATTGTATTTAATGGCTTCACTATTTCTGCAAATCCTGTGATGAATTTTTGAACAAAGTTAATCTTTTTGAAGAAAGACTTCATCTCCTTTTTGCTGGCAGACGGCTAAATTTTCAGGATAGCCAAAATTCTGTCAAGATCAATTGAAATTCCATTTTTATAAATGACATGTCCCAGGAGCTTCCCTTTGGTAACTCTAAATACACACTTCTGAGGATTAAGGGAGATGCCAAATTCTCTTCATCTCTAAAATACTTTGTACAAATCTAAAATGTGATCACCTTTGTTCTTGGAGAAAAATCTCAAATCATCCATATAAATAATAATACATTTTCCTATGATGTCCTTAAAAGAAATATTCATTTCCCTTTGGAACATGGCCCCTGCATTGATCAGTCAAAAGGGAATTCTCTTGTAATAAAATGTTCCCCACTTGATGGTGAAATCAATATTATTCATGTCTTCATATTGGAACATAACCTAATTATAGCTAGAGTAGCCATCTAGGAAGGACATCATTTGATATCCATTCACAATTTGCAGAACCTCATCCAATGAAGGAATTGTATAGTTATCCTTTTCAAAAGCTAGATTGAGATTTCTAAAATCCACACATAATCTTATCTCCTCAATCTTCTTACAGACTCAAACAAAATTAGATACCCATGTAGAGTGTCTAACTGGGAAGATGATTCAAGCAACTAATAATTTCAGCACCGCCTTTTGAATGATAGGTTCCAGAAGTGCATTGATAGGCCTTTGCCTCTATTGCAAAGGCATTGCTCAAGATTTTAAGGGAATAGTGTGTGTAATAATGGAGGTGTTGTAAGACTTCAGATCTGCATAACTCCATGCTATGACATCCTAATAGGAATGTAACACATCTATCAGACCCTTCCTTTCTTCTAGAGTACACACCTTTTCAATGAACACATTCTTGACATTATTAGGAGTGCCCATGTTGTAGGAATCACACTGGCTATTTATTGAATCTATCTTAGTCTGTTGATATTGATCCTTTATCTTTTCAAGGTAAAAAAACCTCTCTAGTTGCATCATTCCCCTTGGGATAATTTTTTTTTTAGATTGAGAATTCCTTCCATATCCAACTTTTCTTCCTGAGACTCCATCTCAAAAATCACTTGTGAAGTGAAGACATTGAAACTGGTTATGAATTCTACAAAATGCTTGTCATCCTCAAACACTTCAAAATTCATAGCATTATCAGGTACAAAAGGAATTGGTGTTAATTCAATAGTGAATTTCTCTAGTCTAGATAAAGAAAGGGGATCCAATTTATTTGGTTGATTGGGCTAGAACATCTGTAGTGTGATTCTTGGCTCTTAGAATCAACTAGATGTTAAATGCATCAAAGCCTTCAATTAGGTCCCACACTCTATGCTGGTAGTTAGTCATTCTTTTATCGTGACAAGAATATTGCTTTCTAACCTATTTTACTACTAACTCAGAGTCTCCAAACACTTGCAGTATTTTGAAATTCTTCTTCAGAGCCATGAGAAATCCATGGATCAGTGCCTCATACTCAACAACATTATTAGTGCACTAGAATTGTAATCTATGAGTAGCAAAAGAGGTTTTCCCTATTGGTCCTATCAATTTGAATATAACTCCTACACCTTTCTTGCACTTTGAACCATCAAACCATAGAGTCTAGACTTCTATAGAAGTACCTTTAGAATCTTTGGTACTCCCACCTCTGGTAGATGAAGGGTCATATTGCATGATTGGTTCTTTACCTTTTTGATCCCAGTGTACTTCTTGCATCTCAAGTCTGACTGTTGGGGGTGGATTAATGCATACTTTAATCTATTCTACATTAGTTTAGTAGAGACAACACTCTAGCGTAGGATGAGAGGCATTATGGACTCTACACCAATTCAAAAGCAACAACTCCTTGAAGTTCATTTGTCTTCCTGAAATTATTTGGTCCTCAATTCATTTCTGAATAAATTCCCAAAAATTATCGAACAATCCAAGATTACCATCACCCAATTTAGAATCTTCATCAGTTTCTACGAGTTCCTTGATGCTCCCAGAAGACTAAACTGAGTTCTTAGCTATATCCTACATCATCAGCACCTCATCCACTTCTGATTCCTCAATAGGAGCTGCTAGGACATAGCTTTCTAGGTTTTTTTCATAAATTATCACTTCATTAAAAGTATTTTGATATTTAGTAATTAAATATCTCAATATGGGTTCTCTCTCAATCCTAATCTAGTTTGGATCTCCCTTCCATGGCAGCCACATATGAGAATGATCTATCGATGTATACATGTTGAGGACTTGCATGAAATATCTTCCAAGAATCATTCCATAGGCATTAGGTATGTCAGCCACCTGGATATTAATAAGTTGTTGCATACACGGATTTGATCCTACCTACATTGGGATCATATTTAATTCTCCCACTACACTAACCTCATTTTTATCCAATTGAGTTACTTTACACTGGGAGCGGGTAGGAGTAATTCCAAGAGCTTTACAAATTGAGAATGGTAGTACATTTGTTGATGCACCAAAATCTAACAAGTAGTTATGCATATTTTTTCCAAATACCCAAATAAAAAAAACAAAAGGAGTATCCTGCTTGGTTTGGAATAAACTTACTGGAGAATCAACATTAACCACTTGACTCTTATCCTTTTCTTTACTCCTATCCTTTATCTATGTTTGTGATTTCCCCTTGGAAGGCTGGGTATTTTGACTTGGAGCTAACTAAGAATGTTGTATCTTTTTAGCTGTATCTTTGACCAATGGTTCAGTGAAACCAACCTTCTTGATAGCAGAGTCCTGTGAAAATTTGTGCATGTATGATCATTTAAAGAGCTCAACACAACACTTCAAATATCTAGAACTCTTAGCAACTCAAAGGCTGAAAGGCTCACCTTCACTTTCTTGAGATCCTCTGCTACATACTCTCCCATCTTGAACATAGTCATATTAGATTGGTGACCTTTCGATGAAGTTCCTTGTTGATCCTTGGAAGCCTCTCCTTTTGAAGCATCATAAGATCCTCCTCTAGAGAAATATTACCTTGGCACATGGGGATATGAAAGTATTATTACTAGCATTAGGATCAAGAGGAGCATTGAAATTGTTCAGGCCTATGGATCATGTGGTAAATGGTCCACCGGATTTCCTAGTTCTCTGGTGGAACATCTAAACTTTGTCTATTCTCTGTTCTTCTTCATCCAAAGCACCATTGTTAATAGCTCCATCATTTTCAAATAACTCTGATATAGACTCTTCATTATATACTTATTATGGTTTTGCATTTTTCTCTATGGGCTCTTCTTCAGGCCCATTCTCTTCTCCTATTGGGAAAGGGGCACGGTTCAACACTAACAATGGTGAATCATAAGGATCTAAAAGTACTATTTCTTGACCATATGAAGGAGCTCTTGTAGAATCTTTTACCTCCATTTGAAATATGGCTGCAATTGTTTGAAACTTTGGACACTCGAAATTCTAATTGTTAAGTTGTCTTGTGAAGCAAGTAGTATCCCTTAAGAGCATCCTCTGCTAGGAGGACTATACTAGTTGAATTTTCTGGATTTCCAGGCTGATCCAGTGGTGTAGGAACTCCCCCATTGTTAGGTCTTATATTCTAGGCCCTATTTTTCCTTAGTGGTGCCCATCTATCAAAGTTTGGTCTTGATGAATGGCCTCTATCATAACCTTGGCCATACCCTTGCACAAAATCCCTATTATCTTTGTTGTATCCAGACTCTCTATTATCCCTATTGTCTCTCTTATAGTTAGATTGGATGCTTCTTTGACCTGCGTGTAATTGGCTATTCTAGTTCCTCATATAGGTGACCTTTGTAGATAGTTTTTTAATTTATTATGTTAGTCCATCTAATCTGTCGTTGTCTGGATTGCTTGGTGTTGACACAAAATTTATAGAATTTTGCAAATAAACTACATGAGAACCTTGATTTAGAGACTGATTTAGCACCTCAAAGTTATGCAAATATCTTGGGATGTTTTTTTTCTACTGGGGAAATGATGCCTAGCCTACATTGTGCAAATAATTTGGTACAAGGGTTGCTTGATTCAATGGAGATCCTGAATGAGGAACTATAGTTAGTTGTGGGACTAGATTCATGATTGGAGTCTTATTGGTTATGGCCTAGTTTATGGCATGGACTTGTCTTGGATGATTAGTTGGCCATAACGATGGAAAAGGTCCTAAAAAATGTTCTCTCTAATATGTACTTTCCTTAACTACCTTTGTATATACATCAAGAAAAATAGCAACACGATTATGCTTCCACTTGATGAAAGTAGAGGTAAGCCTATCCAATGCATCATAGTAAACTTCTCTTGCTATGGCATCATCCACAACATAGGGTTCCTACAACCAAGTATAGGCACGATGAAACCTATTGTTGAAAGACCCTATTGGCTCATTGAATTCACTTTTAACCTTAGTAAACTAAAGGTACAACTCATTAGGACTAACAAGAATCTTGAACTTGACCGAAAATGCATTCTGTAGCTGAACCCAACTGGTTATAGAACTAGTTGGTAGGTGATTGTATAATAAAAAGCCTCTTCACCTAAGGAATATGGGAAAAGTCTACATTCAACATCCTCATGATTAATTCCCCTATCCCTAAGGGTAGTCTAGAATATTCTAAAGTGTTCCTCAGCTATTTTATTGGGTCACCCACATGGAACTTGGTGCAAAAGTGCTCTGGATTTTTAAGCATGGAATTGTAATTGTTAAAGAGCAAAGGTGAAGGCTTTTCAACCACCTTATTTTGAGTGGCCTCTTCTTTAGTAGCCTTGGCCCTTCTAGCCTTTGCTAACCTCTAGACTTCATTCATTATATTTCTTTTCTTGGATGGTTGGAAATTTTTGACAACTTCTTCAGTAATTTCTTTTGAAGGATTTCATGCCTTAGCTACTGGCTACCTCTTTTCTTTGCTTTTAAGTTGGCTCCTTGTCCTTCTTCTAATGAAAAATTTGGATTTCTCTTCCTCCTCTTCTAAAGGAACTTCTGCTATATCATCCTTTTTTGTTTTTCTCTTCCTTTCAATGGGATTCAAGGTCTCCCATTAGGTCAAATGTGAACTTCGTTCCATCAACTTCTAACTCTAGAATTTTTTGTTTCACCCACAACTTGGAGTATCTCAAAATAGGTGCATTAATTACATTGAGATCTACAACCTCCTCCTCAGACCAATTAATTGGAGGTAGTTGCCTATCCTTGTATTGCTCATAATCATGATGTTGCAACAACTCCCCATCATCATCTACTTGATCTCGAAGATGAGCAATTTTTTGTAATCTAATAATTTTTAAAGATAACCTCGAGCACCTTCTTCTAATTACTTTAAATTCATCCCTGTAGTTTCCCAGTAATCCTCTATATGTATCTTATGTTTGTATTCTTTTATTCTTTGTTTACCTACCTCTAGGAAACACCATAAGGGTCAAATTTGTCCCTGTTTGTATGTGAATATGAATTATAGTGAATATAAATTCTAGTGCAAAATTCTAAGAAAATAATGACTTGAATCATGATTTTTAAACTCTATTTCTAAGGGTGGGCTAATGGTTTTGGTTTGTAAACCCTGACTTTGTAAAAATTCTATCCTAAAACCCTTTATCATTATAATTTTGTTGTGACTTGTTCCCGCTGGTTTCTGGTTGAGTAAGTCATCACTTAAGCCCTTGAATGCATGTGTTAACCAACCCGTTTAGTTAGGAGAGACGGTCACCTGCGTATTATCTCATGCCAATTTTTTTCTAAATTTGGGTGAGATATTTCATTTTTTAAGGGACTTAAGTCATTTTCCTTGATGGTTTTATTACCATCAGCCTAGTCATGGCCCCACCGTAAAACTAGCATTTTGCATGTGCAGGGATGTGGCTCGTTGGATTTGGAGGTTTAATACCTACTTCCCATTGCACACTACCCAAGAATTTATGGAAATCCATCAGCCAACATGCGAGGTCTGTAATATCATGACGCGTGTCCTTTCCATTTGGGGCCTGACCCTTGTACGAGTGACCAGGGACTGATAATGGAAGGATCAATGGTTGTGATGTTGGATTAAGATTTAATCTAATTCATTCATTGCACACCTCATGATGTACTTAATTAATTCTTGCTAGAAAACTTGCAAGGTACGCGAAAGGGTGAAATGTGGAGTTTCTTGACCATCGTGCAGATTGTGGCAAAGCGCATGGAATGAATGACATAGCTCTGATTCAGTGTTTCCTCATTGGCCAGAGGATGATGAACTATGGTATTGGGTTTTCAAACTCGATTTGACCACATCTTGGCTGCGCAATTCTCTACCTCATTCCAACATCAACGATCGACATTCAAAAATAAAAAACAAAGATGTGTTAGTCATTTTTGCTGTACAACCAGTGAGAATTAATGGAGTGCTCTCTTCAGGAGTGATCAAATTGAGTCCTTGTGTGTGTGAGGAATTAATTTCAGCTATTATGAGGAATGATATGCAAATCTCCAAGTACCTAGGTGATTAACAGTGATGAAATTGACACCAATGTTAATTTCTTCCTTGAGCATGTGACACCAAAATTGATGAAAAAAAATGATTAGAATTGCTTGATAAATATAGATAGAGTGATGGCCATTTTTACCATTGCATTCAATAGTAAGCATTTTCTGAATTTGTCCAGAGCAAGAGAGTTCCATTGTGAGCTTGAGAAGTTGCAAGAAAATGAAGATGGGAAAACCAATCACTTATGTAGCACTTGTAAGGATGTCTCCAAGACTCAATGAGCAAAAATTACCAGTTAATGTCTCTGAATATAAGCACAAGGTACTTGAGTAGATTCCAATTCTAGAGGAACAAGACCTTGGTGAGAAGTCTACATGCATTCCCACTAGATGGAGTAGACAGTTGAGGAGCTAGGGTGTCGCTATCGAGAAGGCAAAAGAGAAGGGAAAAGAGCCCACACTATTTGCACCCAGAGTATGTAGAAAGATAAGTTATGGATGATGCTCTTATGGAAGATAAAGTTTTCTAATTTCCATCACAAATAGCCCTTCAAAAATTGCAATGGAGACAGACTCAGGCTACCAACAGTATCTCATGATGTTGAATCAAGTTGGAGTCCCGAGAATGGAGGTATTATCAGTACCACCAATATTTGTCAAAACTCCAAGTGGGTGTGATGGCTCTATTCCAAGTAAAGATAAAGATGAGGAGGGAGTGAAAGTTTCTTCCCCACCTCCTACAAGGATGCAAAGTGGGTGTGTGTACTGTGTGCTAGGTTTTGGTGTTGGTAATTCTTTTGGTAAAGAAAATTGGTATCTAAGTTTTCAATTTTTGTGTTGATTCATAGGTTTTCCATGGTGTTTTCTTTTGTTCCTCACGTGTGTTGCTAGTTTTTTTTTGTTTATGTTGATTGTGGAATTTCAAGGTAACATGGACATGGAATGCAAGGCTTAGCTAGCAGTTAAAGGGAAATCTTGGTAGTATTTACATTTCCCTTTTGATGGTGGTTATCAATTTTTCCTCCCCATTTTCAACAAATGATTGTAGATCACCATGTGGGGAGTTTTGAAATGAAACTCAAATTTATTTTGAAATGAAGTATCTGAAATGTAATTGTATTTGATTTGGATTCTTTTTGCTCCATTGTCCTATAAAAGGGATTTCATGGCTCATTACAAGGGGTTCTGGTTCTGAAATTTTGAGTCCTATATAGTCTGGGTAGATATTATGTGTAGAAAGGATTCCTATGAATAAGATAGTCGAATTTTCATGGTTTTGAAGCTTATATGTAATAATCTTAAAGTAGTTTTATAGAAATTACTGATATAAAAAAAAATCTTATATCCCAAGAATTTATTCTCATTTTTTAAATATTTGCACGTTATGAATATGAAATATCAATGGTATCTTTGTTCATTATCAAATGTTTATTTGAATGTTTGTCCTTTTTTTTTCTTGACTCAATGAGTTAATTAAATACCTTAATAGGGTAACATATTTTCTGATGTAAGGCATTGTGGAAATAGTCCATTATTATTAGAGTTCAAGAATTTCCGCATCACTGGTTATTATATGCTTGACTCGATTACCTAATCGATAAAAAACTAGTCTATTTACTAAGGTTATTTACAATTCAAATATGTTGATGGTCTACCCAATCAAGGGTTTAAAATCAAATCACAATTCATTTAAAATTTGTTAACCACAAGGAATGTATTTGAAATACTCCCTTGTTCCTAGTGAATGAAGGACTATTTTCTCAAAGATCAGGCAATCTTTCAATGCATTATGTTTATTTAACCATCATTGGAACCAATCTATGAGTTGATGTGTTCTCTACTAAGTAAATCAAAATGAACAGAATTAGGAACACCCTACTAGGTCCCACAAAGCCTGAAGTGAAGAAGTAAAGTCCTTAAATTCTTTACTCATTAAGTTGTCCATTCAACTTAGGGATTCTTGATTATAGGAGTTGGCTACTCTTTAGATGGTTCTAAGGGTGTACTAGAGAAATTCCAACATTAGGTTGGCCATAATCCTACCTTGTGACCCAAAAATAACTCTTGTATCCATGTCGTAATGCTTTGCACACTCCAATACCAATTCTAGATACAACAAAGTTGGAGGAAATCCTCTTGCCTGAGCTAAACCTATGTTGTTAATGATCTGGGCCAAATCAGTAGGTGCATCCCAAAACATCCTCCGCCTCAAGTCATCATAATCTATGTGCCCCATGTTTATATCTCCAATCTTACTCCAGGTAGAAATTATTTTGGACTGAGGCCAAATTCCCTTGAAATCACATTTCATCTTCTCAAGTCTTGTGTGAGACTCCTCAGAACTAGCTTCTAATGTCTTTGTCTTGGATCCCTTCGATGGATCAGCCCCAACCTGCATCTATTAGTAGGGGGAAATAATTACTTAGCATAATCAAGATTAGATTCAATATCATTATATTATCAATGGATTCCATGAATCATAACATAATCATCATAAAAGACATCATGGAAACTATAAAAACTCATTACCAAACCAAGAAGTGAAGCAATGCAAAACCTCAAAGATTTCACCTATTTGGGAATTCCAAGCAGGGAAGGATTTCGAGGAATCAAGGGAGAAATGGATTCTTCGAAGTGACACCATTTTAGCACAACGTTTTTTCAAGATTCCTTCATGATCCTCATTTAGAAAATTTCATTCTTATGCAAACCCTAAGTCGAAACACTCATTTCCATCAAAAGAAGTTCAAAATTTCAAAGGCCTAAAGGATTTCAGAAAATATGAGGAAGGGTGGATTCTTTGAAGGCTCAAACATTCAAGAAATCTAGAGACAGGATGATTTTCTGAAGATATGAGTTCAATTCTCAAAAGATAAGTTACTATCCCTTTCTGGATTTATGCAGTTTCCATACTTGGTGGTTCAAGAAAAACTTGTGCATGTGTTCCTTTTAATGGGAAGTTTTGGTTTTGAAGCCTTCGATGGATTTCAGAGAATCCAGAGAGAGGAATTATTTGAATGTCAAGACACTTAGGGAATCCATGCCTAACCAAAATTTTTGAATGATGTTCACTAACTAAGGATCGACTTAAAACATTTAATACACACCCCGAAATCACTCCTAAATCAAGCAATGCTTTCTAGATGCAACTGTACAAACCAAGGACTTCAAGGATCCAAAGGATGGATGGACTCAAAGAATCCAGAGGGATATGAATTTTTTGAAGGGATCACCTTTCAGAGAATTTTCCTAGGGGTGGATATTCCAAAGGGACTTAACCCTCAGAGAATCTACCACGAGGAAGAGTTTTTTAATTTCTTCATTTACCTTGCAATTATTCATCCCTTTGAAATCCCACATTTAGCTCATTCACTCGAGCTCAAACAAGTTTAAATGCAGGCCCTAAGTATGAGTTTGAGCACAACTTGAAAAAACAAAATTGTCTATGAATTCGAACAAGAAATGATAAAACTTATATCTGTATCTACCAAAATTAGGGAAAGGGTGCATATAAATAGGGATCAATTAGTTAAAATCCCAAGAATTTCCCAAGTTAATAAAAAAATTGCAAATGCAAAGCCTTGTTTGTATAAAATTTGCATGCCCTAACCTGCCATTTACAAAAACCTTAAAAGGAAAACTCAAAAAGAGGAACAATGCCCTAATTTGAATAATGTGCTAACTAATGCCCAAGAAATTACAAACAAAAACTATAAATGCCCATAAAATCCATGCCTCAATTGCCAAATTAAAGGAAAATCAAGCACCAACAAGTAAATCCAAGCAAGAAATGTCTCATACCATCAAACTGAATGCAGGGAAAGGGATCATGAGGGAACATGTCTTCGAGGCAATAAAACTTATAATTGAAATTGTAATGAGTTTGATTCTCATACATTTTTGAATGAGGTAAAAGAACAAAACCTACAAAGCACACCCTCAAATTTGATCAAATTTTTGAATGCAGCCACTTAAATCACCAACATCAACAACAAGGATAATTATGTCACCACACTCAAGACACAACATGAAAATGGAGAAATGAAGGCCCAAAAACAACTTAAAAGACCCTTAAAATTTTGATTAATTATCCTCAGGTATGTCAACTGACAAGATATTAATATATCTTGAAAGGAAATCGTCAAACCTCGTGAATATGAAGAGAAGGCAAATTTTGCAGAATCTAGAAAGGACAGTATTCTCAGAAATGATTAGACTTCAAAAAATCTAGAGCATCCCAGATTCTTCGAAAAGCAACCCCCTTTGAAAAATCTACCTAAAGGTGGAATCTCTAAAAGTCTTCCAAACTTAGCCAATTTTTCCTCAAGGTGGAATTTTAGTAAAATCTCTTAGTTTTAAGGGTACTTTAAGACCAAAATGATGCAACCAAAGGCACCTCAAGTGCATATAAAGTGTTAGTTCAATCAAGTGAAGCAAGAGCCAAAATTCAAAGGAACCTATCCCTTAAGGGGAAAAGGTCAAACCTAAACCAAGACAAAAGAACAAAAGAAAGAAAAAGAGGGTCTTGTTGGAAATACAAGGGCAAAAAATTGAGAGGTGGCTGAATCAGTTGTCATAGAAATTTAAAACTTATTCAACTTATTAACATTATTCTTTGATCCAATTATTAACCATGAAAACATAAATCATCAACACATTAGAAAAAAAACTAACACCATGATTTTTTATGTGAAAACCCTACTAGGGAAAGAACCATGGTGGAGGTCAGTACACAAGATTATACCTTATTAAAATTATAATGAAAATAAAATATGGGGAACACACATGCATTTAGGCACACTGCTTAGAGCTCACTGCTCAATTAAAAAGGAAGAATGTTGTCTTAATAAGAGATCTGGATTAAATCCATCTAGATTTTGAACTGAGAAAATAACATCTAATAATGCCTAATTACAATTCCAATTAAGCACATGAACACTTCTTCACTCTTCTTCACACTTCTTCACAATTCTTCACACTCTATTTTTCCTTCGAATGATTTAGAAAATTATTCACACATACACAGAAGCACACCTTTCTCACACTTAAATTCCAATAAACAATAGCTCTTATATATCCACAACATGAAATTTCATCGCTACAAGTCGGCCACAAAGAAATAATAAAATGAATATAAATTTTCAGCCCAAAACACTAAAGAATATCAATGTGAATCAACCAAGGTCAGCCACAACTTAGTGAGGACCCAAATCAACATCTCCAACATGAAGACACTTCAATTAATTTCTACTTGAAGATCCACAACATGCCGCAAACACCGTCGGCCAAGAACAAGGAAAACATGAACACGCAAGAGAGAATTTCCAACCACGAACACAACGATCAATGCAGACATCCAACAAAGATAGAGCACGATCTAGAAATATCCACAAGAATAAAAAATTACAAGAGAAGCATTCGTAGCAACTGAACTAACTGAAATATAACCATCTTCAATCAGGAACACCAACTAAAGAAACATAAAAACTGTCTGAATGAAAATCTTCATAACTCAATAAAATATTCATGTGGATCTCTAAAACTTGACATGGATAAACTAGATACACTTAGAAAAAAATGCTTTAAAGTCCACAACCTCTGATAAAAAATGTACAAAAATAACCACCATACTGAACTTCACTTCACCACTGACAACTTGGAACTCATTTATTACAATTTTCTTAATATCCTCAACATATACAACTTTAAATACATTCATGCTAATAGTATTGAAATCAATGAAAACCACATATCATCAACACAACCACAACATCCAACAATCTCCCGCTTCAACATTGATGGAAACACATGATGTGAAAAACACCATCAACACAACTAACTCCTACTTAGGTTTTGACTCATCTTCTCCTCAACAGTTTCACATAATATTTCTCCCCACAAGTATCTTCCCCTCAGATAATCACCAATTTTTCACATGAACCCTCTCCCCCTTTGACATCAATGACAAAGTTCTCTAAGCTTTCAACCACATATCTAAATTTTTGAACATATGACTACTCCTCCTGAGTAGTAGCCACCACAACATCAATTCGATATAAGATATGACTATGAAATGCATGGATTGATCCAATGTAATGCATCCTTAGTTCTGATTAGGAGGGGTAATCACCCCTAACTTCCCTCTGAGATACTCAAAAGTATGCTTAGGCAACGACCTGGAAAAGATGTTTGCAATTTGCTCCTTAGTAGGCACATACTCCAATTTGACTTCTTTTTCACTTAGCTTCTCCCTCAAAAAGTGAAACTTGATAGATATATGCTTTTTTTTAATGTAGAACCAAATTCTTGGAAATGTTAATAGCACTTGAGTTATCACAAAATATAGTAATAGTCTCATCATATATAATTCTGATATCCTTCAACATTTGTTTCATCCACAAGACTTGAGTACAATTATTACCAACAACAATGTATTCGGCCTCTGTAGTAGACAAGGAAATGGCATTATGCTTCTTGCTTAACCATGAAATTAGCTTAGATTACCCAAGAAAAATGCTCCACCACTAGTACTTTTTCTGCCATTCACATCTCCTACCCAGTTAGCATTAGTAAAGGCACTCAAAGTAAGATCATCATCTTTAGGATACCATAGGCCAAGATCAACAGTTCCCTTCAAGTATCTAAAAATTCTCTTCATAATAGTCACATGAGATTCTTTTGGATTAGCTTGAAATTTTGCAACAATGCATATATCATTCATGATATCGAGCCTATTTGAGTTAAGTACAACAATCCACCAATCATTGATCTATATCTTATCTGATTTTCTTTTAGAGAATCATCTTCTATTGTCAACTTGCATCTAGTCACCATGGGTGTACCAACTAACTTTGAATCTTTCATACTAAACTTCTTCAACAATTCCTTCACATACTTGGACTGAGATATAAAAATACCTTTATCTAACTGAGTAATTTGTAATCCCAAAAAGAATTTCATCTCACCAATCATAAACATCTCAAATTCATTCAGCATCATCTCCTCCAAAAATAATATCATCAAAAAAGACTTCAGGAATCAAATCTTTATCATCATTCTTGAAATATAGATTAATCTAAATGGTACCTTTGTTAAATCCAAGCTTTAGCAAATACTTGTCCAATCTTGCATACCATGCTCTAGGGGGTTGCTTGATTCCATACAATTCTTTCTTCAACCAACACACCATATCTTCATTATCAGTCAACTGTAATCCATCAGGTTGCTCAACATACACTTCTTCCAATTCACCATTTAGAAAAATTGATTTTACATCCATGTGATAAAATTTGTGGTTCTTGTGAGAAACATAGGCAAGAAATAATCTTACAGCTTCAATTCTAGCAATAGGGACAAAGATCTCTTCAAAATCAATTCCTTCCATTTGTGAATATCCTTTACATACAAGTCTTGCTTTGTTTTTAACCACTTCACCTTGTTCATTTAGTTTGTTTCTAAAGACCCATTTGGTTCCAATGACATTCTTATTCTTAGGTCTAAAAACAAGAATCCATGTATCATTCTTTTCAATTTGTTTTAACTCTTCTTTCATTGCTTCAATTCAATGATCATCTTTACATGCTTCGTTCACACTAGTAGGCTTAGCCTTTGAAATCAAGCAATACTCTTTTGCAATCTTTCTCCTAGTCAAAAAACCTTTGTTCTTATCACCTATAATTTGATCTTTTGAATGATTCAATCTTACATACCTCAGAGTCTTCTTAGGATTTTCTTCAAATTCAGGCTCTTTTGATCTTTCTTCTTCTCTTTCACCAATTTATCCTTCTTTATTTTCTTGATTTGTCGGGTTGATTTGCATTTGATTTGTAGTCTAAAATTTCTTTCCTTTGTTTGTACTGCATCTTGATCATTAGAATCATATCCATAGGTTCTAGATAGTGTACCAAAGTCTTCATCAACCTTAACATTTTCACTTTCAACCATTTTCTTCAATATTTTATTGTAACACCAGTATGGCTTACTTTTAGTAGTGTAACCTAGATATACATCTTCATTACTCCTAGCATCAAAATTCACCACCTCTATCTGATCTCAGACATTTAATCTTCAAACCTGTCTCTATCTTAGCCATAGCTTTAAAGATCTTGAACTTTTCTAGTGCTTCAGATTTCTCCCTTAAGAAAGTAACCCATACCATTCTAGAAAAATCATCAATGAGTAACATGAAATACCTATAACCTTGTAAATCTCTAACCCTAGAGGGACCACACATATTAGTATGCATAATCTCTAACAATTTATTTGAACAATGCTTTTTACTCCAAAATGAAATCCTAGTTTGCTTTCCCAATTGACATTCCTTGCATACTCAATTGGTAGGTTTAGCCAACTTAGGTAGATCTCTCACAACCTTAGTGGAACTTATCTTGACAATATTATCAAAGTTAATATGACACAACCTCCTTTTCCATAACCAACTTTCATCAACTTGAGCAATCAAACAACTTTTACTAGTAGCAATCAAGTGAAAGATATTACCCTTTTTTTTGCTGCCTGATGCAATTTCATTTCTAGAACTCAATATTCTACAATTTCCATCCTTGAACTAAAGATTGTATCCCTTATCAACCATTTAACAAACACTCAAAAGATTATTCTTCAAGCCTTCCACATACAGAACATCATCAGTATTATGCTTACCATCAAGAGAAATGCAACCTCTTCCACAGATCACACTAGCTATATTATCACCAAATATCACAACACCACCATCATACTTTTTGAAGCTTACAAACTTACTTTTTTCTCCTATCATATGATGTGAACATCCACTATCAATTACCCATTCATCTTTTTCTTCAACTTGAGCAGCCAGGGATTTCTCCTCATTTGTACAACTAGTAGATTCAATAGATACAAGATTATTTTCCTTGATAGAAATAAATACCCATAAATCATCACTTTTATTTCCTTTATCAGATTCATCATCTATAACACCTTCATCAGTAGCATAGTAACACTTCTTCTGAAATCTAGGCTTGTTATGTTTGGGTTTAGCAGCTCTTTCTGAACACATTGATGCAAAATGACCTATCTTATTGAAAGAAAAGAATTTAAGAGGTAATTTTCCTTCATACTTACCTTTTCCTCTTGGTACTCTTTTGACAATAACTTCTTCCAACTTTTCTAGCTCTCTTTCTTCTTCTTCAATCTATTTGATTTAATCCTCATACTTGAATGTCTTTCTAGATGAACACTCACCTGGATCATATCTCTATCTATCTCTTCCAGAAGTAGTAGCCTTAAATGCAGATTCAGCCTTAGGAAGGGCATCACCAAATTCACTCAACTCAAAAGCAATCAGCTTACCAACCAATGTATCTCTGGTTATGTTTGTTATAGTTTGGAGCTCTTCAATAGCACTAGCTCTGACTTTGTAAGAATCGGGCAGGGATCTAAGCACTTTAGCAACAATCTCATATTAATCTTTGCACCAGAACATCTAATACCACACACAAGCTCATTCACACTTTCCAAGAAAGTATTAATGTTCTCATCATCACCCATTCTGAACCTTTCATATTTCCCTTTCAAACTCTACAACTTAGCAATCTTCACATTAGCATCACCTTCATACAAGGTTTCCAACCTTTTCCAGATCTCATAAGTAGTCTTTAGATCCATAACATTTGGCATCTCAGAATCAGTCAAAGCACTCAACAAAGCTTCCTTAGCCTAGATATTATACTCAGGATCTCTGATCTCAAAAAAAGTAGTAGGACCATTCTGCAGAATAATATACATATTACTTGTAATGCTCCAGTAGGGTTCACCAATGCATCTTAGATGGCACTCCATTTGAGTCTTCCACAAAGAATAATTTTTTCCATCAAATCTCAGACTATCCTTCTTGTATAATTTTTTCCATCAAATCTCAGACTATCCTTCTTGTAACTTTCCATCCCAGATCACCTTAAGTTGTTAAACTTCTTCCAAGAAACCTATTTTGATACCAATTGTTGGCAATACAAGAGAAGACAACTAAGAGAGGGGGGGGTGAATTAGTTGTCACAAAAATTCAAAACTTATTCAACTTATTAACCTTATTCTTTGATTGGATTATTAACCATGAAAACATAAATCATCAACACATCAGAAACACACATAACATAAAGAATTTTTACGTGGAAAACCTATTAGGGGAAAACCCATGATGGAAGTTAGTCCACAAGATTATACCCTATTAAAATTATAATGAAAATGAAATATGGGGAATGCACATGCATTTAGGTACATTGCCTAGAGCTCACTGCTCAATTACAAAGGAAGACACATTGTCTTAAAAAGAGATTTGGATTAAAGCCATTTGGATTTTGAACTGAGAAAATAGCATTTGCTAATGCCTTCATATTATAGTTCCAATTAAGCACATGGACACATCTTCACTCTTCTTCACTCTTCTTCACACTTTTTCACAATTCTTCACACTATGCTCTTCCTTCGAATGATTTAGGACATTATTTGCACACACACACAAAAGCACACCTTTCTCACACTTAAATTCAAATAAACAATTGCTCTTATATGTCCACAACATGAATTTCATTGCTACAAGTCAGCCACAAAAAAATAATAAAATGAATATAAATTGTCAACCCAAAACATTAAAGATTATCAATGTGAATAAACCAAGGTTTTCCACAACTTAGTGAGGACCCAAATCAATATTCCCAACATGAAGAAACTTCAATTAAATTCTTCTCGAAGATCCACAACACACTACAAACAGTATGTCACCCAAGAAAAAGAAAAACATGAACACGTAAGAGAAAATTGCCAACCATAATCACAATGATCAATGCAGATGTGCAACAAAGATAGAGTATGATCTATAAATATTCACAAGCATCACAAATTAAAAGAGAAGCATCCACAATAACTGAAGTAGCATCATCTTCAATCAGGAACACCAACTGAAGAAATAAAAAAATTTTCTGAATGGAAATCTGCATAACTTGATCAAATCTTCATGTGGATCTTTGAAACTCGACATAGATAAACTAGATACACTCAGCAAAAAACCCTTTTATCTACAACCTCTTATAAAAAAACGCACAAAAATAACCACCATACTGAACTTCACTTCACCACTGACAACCTATAACTCATTTGTTACAAATTTCTCAATATCCTCGACATATACAACCTAAAATAAACTTATTCTAATAGTGTTGACATTAATGACAACCACAACATCCAATAGGTCCCTACCTCAGGTGGGGCGTGTTTGAAAAATTGCACAACAAAACTCCTCAAAGTGACATCATAAAAGAAATTCATATTCACAAGGAGATAAGTATGCCAAACATTCCTCAAATGAGCACTCCCAAAATATTAAGTATAGCTCAAGATCTATATCCATGAAAATGGAAAACATAAAGCATAATACATATAAAAGTAGAATGGGAAATTCCTCTCAAATGAGTAGTTTTTGAGTAGAGCAAGAGTGGGGAATGCGATTTCTAATCTATGATACAATAATCCACAATAACACTCTCCAAGAACAACCTCCTATATAGGTCCATGGTGAAATAACATCCGTATCTAGATGAAGGTTCCTTGAACTTCTTGTTGAAACCTCTAAAGAATAACCATCTCAAAAAATGCCTCACCCAAGTCTCCAAACATCCATGAGAACCTATAATCAATCAATCCATACCAATCTCCAAATACAACACAACAATATCATTAAGCTCCCAAGCACATGGAAAATGTATTAAGTACAAAGAAAAGTATCTAGACCAATGCCAAAGCTTTAACTACATGTCAGTAAAATAAATAACACATCATGATATCATGATCTAACATCTTATGAGAATGAATTTGTCATATCCTCTACTGAAGTTATTATCCTCCCAAGAACACTTTTATCATGACATTTAAAATATAATGGTAAATCAGGATTATATCATGGCACAACACCAAACCATCCTTTTAACCAAAGATCACTTGTCAAAATTGATAACTAATAGATTGACAAGTCTCAACTACAAAATATAATAGTTCTCCATGGCTAACCAATATGTCAATTATCAAGGAAGTGGGCCTTGCTCTATTGGCTAAAGCATCATGTTGCAAGCAAGATGTCATGAGGTCTAGTCTCCCCACCATCCCCATGGTACTCAAGCTCGTGTCATGCATGCATCACCAGTCATGTGATTTTTTTTACCTTGCGTACTACAGTTTAAAGGGTGTAGCAACCAAATTTTGATTCTTGCAGTCTAGAAAAAAAACAAAATATCAAGCATCTCTAGTCACATGAAGATAACCTTTCCATCTCTTGATAGTGAAACTAAAATTTTCAAATAATTCTCACTGGATCAATGAGCTCCTCCATGACACTAGATGATCATCTATCACCAAGTGATGAATCCACATAACTACAAAAGTTCTCATTAAAGTTTGATACCAAACTCCCCATGACATTCTGATAATCATATCAAAAATTAATATCACCCATTGTCCACACATACTCAACTGCAATACAAACAACTTCAAAGAAGAAAATTGAGCCAGGATGTCTAAGCCAAGAAGATACTAATACCACCAAAAAATCACTGTTAAAATCTCCAACTAAAATGTGTAACTAAGCTATCCATGACATCATGATTAAAAAAATTCATATGTCCCCATAACTTACTATCACAGCGCTCTACTCGTCCATCCTCTATCTCACTACAATATACCAAAGCACAAATGATTACAACTAAGGCCAACTAATTGAATGTACAATAACACTGAAAAATACCTATGAACATAGAAAATGAAAATCTAAGTCATCACATCGCAACACAATGGGTGGCCAATGCACACAATTACATAGCTCGTAGATCCTAAATCAACAAAATATGCAAACTCATAATCACAACGATAATCTACATGCAAAGATAAACTATAGATCTCAAGACTTAGACACTTGATCACCTATAGATTTGATTTTCCAAATAAATCCATAATTAAACTTACCATAACATGAAACCAAACAAGCATCAAGGAGATCAGATAAACCTCCTCAAACTAAACCACACCACCACCTATCAACCGCATACATGAGCATGTTGTGTCAATGATCCAATGCACATAAACATACATGACACCATAATCATCACCATCACTATACCTGTGATCAACTCTCATTGAACCAAGACTCCAAATCTCTCATGTATATTAGCTATGTCCTCAAACAAGAAGACACCTTCTTACTTGTCTCCATCAAAGCCAAAAATTTGAAAAAATCTATAAACCTGTTTCAATAAGCTTCAATTTCGATAACTTGTTCTACCATCATATATGTTTCATAGTAATATGCACTACCACAATTTATTTTCCTTCTAACACGTTTAGATACTTATATAATCACACCCCAAATACAATGCTCCCACAAGTGATCAAACAAGAACCAAACCTTCTATACTCATCCAAGTGAAAAGCCAACTAGTCCAATGTGTAATACTTTGCAAATTCTTACCATCGCCTCTTTTGAAATCAAAAATCTTATTCAGTATGTGAAATCCTTGGACTATGAAGATTAGAATAGAGATAACTTTAAAAAATAATAGAAATGAATTATTTTTTTATCCTTGTGTTTGATGTCAATTGTGATTCAACTACGACTAATGCTGAATGAGATTGTTTTGTCTAATATTTAGTATAACGTTTATTTTTTCTCCTATTTTTTTAATTGTTGAAAGTGTTTTACAATGATATCCTTAAATCGACAACTTTAGACACTTAATTTGACACTTTCTGTATCCATACCAATAAATAAAGACAATTTCATTGGATTATCAATCTTTAAAAATGATTTATTAATTTTCAACTCAAGACAAGTGTCATGTAATTGTAAATAAAAATATATTAAAAAAATATAATAGATCTCAAAGTTAGTTTTCTTAAACAAAATAATGTTAAATATAAACTTAAAACTCATTAAAATAAAATAATTAAATTATAAAATAAATCAACATTGACATCCATTAAAAACAAATATTGCATTTTTCTCCTCCAAAATTAATAAACCTTAACATAAAATAAAATAAAATAAATCCACATACTGGATTTTCCTCCTGATGAACTGATAAAACATTAAATACTTGAAATTTAAGGAGGTCAAATTTCGGGACGTGTAAAGCGCATATGTGTTGGAGGGAGTGGAGAGCTTGGACGGCAAATCTGATTCGATTACGCAACGACATTTGACCCCGCATGTGCCAAACTATCGATCGCCTTTCACATTTCTTACGAATTTCACTCAAATCAAAATTACGATTTTTTTAAAGCTTAGAATTACCAAATCGAAATGAAATAGTGAAATGGATATCAACAACGTTTGTTTTAAATGTACAATGAGTAGTTCTATTGTATAGTGGTTGTTTTCTTGGCAGTTTTTGGTGCATTTTTGGTTGTATCAGTTTCAGCTACAGTTTATATTTAGTGTTAGGTTGCTGCTGCTTTTAGTGGCTGTATGTGTTTGTGTTGTTGACTGTTAGCTGGAGGTAGTTGGCTGTGTTGTATTTTCCCTCTCTCTCTTGACAATCTTTGTTGCCTTTGTATTTTTAGCATTGTTTCAATATAAAAAAAAAAAAACGACGTTTGTTTTAAATGTACAATATTGTCGTGTCTATTACGGAATCAATAATTCCGCTTGACTTCCTATAACTTGGAATTTGATGGTCTGTGGAATAATTTTTAATTTTAAACTATAATTATAATATCATGATTGTT
>VDFB02203367.1:170876-200080 GCA_007258455.2 Sequoia sempervirens
ACACCTACTTCTTATTTTTTCCCTAAAATTTAAGTACTACTATATTGAAATTTCAAATTTTCACCAAATAGTTTTAAAAAAAAAAACCTAGTAGTTTAGAAACTAAATTCAATTTTATATAGAATCTATTCTTACATATTTTTGAAATAATATAGATAACTTATTCAATTTTTTACGTCAAGTTTCTTAACTATGATTTTTTTGATTTTTTTGCCACTTAAGGCCTGTTTTTCCAATGATGATCCTACACATACCCTAAATGTATAATTGTATCCATAAAATTATGAAGAATACTTGGTCATAGCATTTTTTTCTTAATGAGGTGATCTTTTATGCATCTAATTTCTTATTTATATCACCGTAGTGAATCTATTAGCATCAATCATCCTGAAATTCTATCTTTTCTTTTGATGATTAGTATTATATTGGTTATCCTTCTTGTCTACAACATACTTCTTTTCTTCTTTAGTTTTCTCTACCTCCACAAATTTTTCTATGAGTACACTCCCTTTGCAATCTCATTCATCAACTGATGAGACTTTCTCCTACTATGAATCTTTTGTACAACTTTTCAAAAGTGTCTATGAAGGTACTCTTACCTTTCTCAAGCCCTATTCTATATTTTTATTTATTTGGGGACTTTTTTGTGCTCAATAGCTCATCTAAAATATTTGAGCCACATTTTAGCTAGTCCTTTCTCTATTTTCTCTTTTTCCTTTTCTAAATATTTTCCTAGAGCAATTATGATCTCTTTCTCAAGCTTCATAAATCTACTGGCTTTAGACTGCAATTTTTATTTAAGTACATCTTCTACCATTTTGGCTTCCTACAATTGTAACTTCAAATCTAGCACATTATTGGGAGATTCTTCTACATCCTTTCTTAGTTTTCCTAACTCTTTTTGTGCAAGTTTCCTCTATTTCTTTTTCTCCTTCAACTTCTCAATGGCATCTCTGAGATGATTAATCTCATCTAGAGCACATATGATTTCTCCTTATAGATCAACCTCTCATTCTTCTACACCTTCTTCATGAAGGTATTTTACCTTTTCATCCTTTTGTTCGTAAGATTATTTTTCCATGAAGAGAAATTCATTTTCTCTCACAACAAAAGCACAACTTTGTTCATCATATGAGCTATTGTAGTCATCTGATACATCACTATCCTTTTGGATGTATAAAATTTTCTTTTTCTTCTAAACAATCCTTCTCTTACGGTAGTAGGACTTCTTCATTTTATCATCTTCCTCATGCTCGGAGTTACCTTTCTTATTGTAGGGACATATAGCAAAAAAAGGACCTACCTTACCAGATTGAAAGCACCTAAAGGGAAACTTACCTTTGTACTTGTAGGATCCTCTTCTCACTCTCTTGATATGAAGTTTTCCTCTTCATCAATCTCATCAATCTCATCATTCCCAAATGTGATCATCTCAGTATTTTCTTTCTTGGGAGATACATCATTCTCCTTGTTAGCAACCTTGAAAGTAGCTTCCTTCCTAGATGGTTTTGAATCTCCCATCCTCATTTCATAAGCAGTGAATATAGCATGTAACTCATTAAGAGTAAGTTTGTCTACTTATCTTCCTTCTTCTATTGCAAATATCTTAGGATCATATTTTATTTTCATTGACCTTAGAACTTTTAGTACAACAACATTTTCTTTCACTTCTTCTCCATATCCTTTAAAAAATCTCACTATATCATTAACCCTAAGAAGATAGTTTGCAATCTTCTCTTCTTCTACCATCTTTAGGCATTCAAATCTAGCTCTTAGTACTTGAATATTTTCCAATTTTACCTTTTCATGTCCTTCATACATATTTTTCAATATATCCTAGATATCATGTGTAGTTTTACAATACATAACCTTGCAATTCACAGATATAGACAAACTATTCATAATAGCCAATCATTCCTTTTCATTGTTATCATAATCCCTTTTTCTTGGGGCATCGATTGGATTTGTGGCTAGTGGTGTGTATGCATTCACAATATACATCCACACATCAAACCCTAATGATCCCAAATATCCCTTCATAAATGAGCTCCAAAAAGTATAATTTGTTCTGTCAAACTAAGGTGGCTTGATTGTGGAAGAACCTTCTTGATAGGCCATTGTACTCACTAAACCAAGGATCTACCCATGCTCATTAAGCTTCTTCTAGGGATCCTAGTGGTTAGATATAAATTTTTGGAAAGAAATAATCTATTGAATTAAGGGGTGAATTAGTAGATATTAAAAGTTTAACTATTAAATGTTTTGAACAAATTGACTTCTGAAATCAACTTAACATGTCAATTGAAATATGAGATATAGAAATTTAAACAACAACACAATCAAAAAACACATAACTCAAGATATACATGGAAAACCCAAGATGAGAAAACCACAGTGAGAAATGTTGCTAGGAGCTACTATCCTAATCCATCCTCACAAAGAAAACTTCTATTACACTTTTTGAAGGTATCAACCCTAAGGAGACACCAATACCCTATTCTAAGCACAAAATTAGTTATCTGATAGCACCAACCAATCAAATTTACAATATAAAGGATTAGTATAATTTATTCATTTAGAACAATAATCATTTTTACATTTTACTCTACAAATGCTCAAGTTTCTATTGCTATTGCAAAAACTCTCTTCTCTACTATGCACACCCCTATCTTTCTCTACTCTTCCCCTTTTTCTTAGTGCATTCTTCATGCACCTCTAAGAGCTCAAATTACCCTCTGTACAAAATGCACATAGACTCTTCTCTGACTTCTCCATTTGAATTCACTACTACCTTATTATGATCATCATTTTTATGTTGCTACACACCATCGGTGATTGTCTCGAGATTATCTACCACATCCATATCTTCTATTAGGGTTCTAATATATCTTCATCATTTCCATCCTTCTATATTAAGCTGCACAACATTTAATTTTTTTATAGAGAATTTTCTTGAATTAGATATGCATTTAATCTATTCTCTATTTATTCGATATTATTTTGACCTTAATCTCCATCATGATTTGTGCCACAAATTTCTAAATCAAATATACAATCATATTTTTTTTTGGTGTAGTTGAGCCAATTAACTTCAAGCAAAGTAGATTTTTGGTTGAGCCCCTATTTAAATAGACATAAATAATGTGTTTCTTCATATTTAAATCTATATCACTAATCTCATCACTTCATTCCATGATCATCACACCTTTAAATCATCACTGTTAGATGAAAGTTCCCTTAAATCTCCATCATCAATCATGCCCATCTCATATCAATCCAACTCTTGAGTCACCACCATTCAATCATATGATGTGAGTAATCTTAGTGATTACCATTAGATCATCCACCCTTCAAATATGCATCATCCCCCACTATATCACTATCAGTAGACACGGGCCCAAAAAATCCTAGCAAACTAGCAAGCTACTGCCACCTATTCACCTTAGATTTCACCATCTACTTCCTTTTTATGTTCATCGCTTGTTGCAAGAACCATCCCATCACTTCACTTAACAATAGTGATGTGAAGCAATCAAGAGATCTATGTCGCCATGTTTCTACCAAACCCACCAAATGCTTTTTCCTCCATTCAATCAAAATGTCGTTTGACCTCCACCATTCCCCACTCCATTGTGAGGTATAGACAATGTCCCATCACAGGTGTCGTAGGCTATGGGAACAGTTGGGTCATCAACCTTTGATCACAACTGATGAACATGTTCCATTGCACATCACTAATCTATAAGCCAAATTCAAAGAGCTTTCTATGATGCATAGGGTCTTAGTGATATCCATCAGATATGGAACTATTGAGTACAAAACATTTGATCTCCAAAAGGATACATAAGTGACACAAACTAGAAGAATAGGTGATAGGGTTAGTCATAACATGATTTTAATCAGATAAGTTTATGACTTATCTGACCTACAACCTCCAGCAAGCAGTCAACAACAAAATGGAAAAAAAATAGGATGCCATGACTAAAACCCTAGGGTTTAACTAGTAAACCCTAATTTTGATCGAGAGTAGACATAATTCATTTTTTAGCATATTAAACATCCTCTACACCTACCAATTACGTATCTAGAATGTAATTAGAAAACCCTCATCGAGACTCACTAGATTTTCATTCAAATACTTGGAGGCCATTTTTTCAGAAAGATGACAACATTTTGTCAACATTGCAGCAATTTGAGAAACTTTTGCAACATCTCCAAAATCATTTTTCTTTCACCAACATCCTATACCAATGCTTAAAGAACCTGATCCACATCTCTCTTTCATTATGCCACTAGACTTCCTTGCATGATATCTCCTTTTTTCATTAATGAAAATGATATTCTAATAAAGTTTGCATTAGATGTGGATCATTTTCATTAAATGTAGGGTTATTTTAACTTTCATTAGTCAACATTTCATTTAGGATTTAATCTTGCATGTTTACATCATGTAAACTAATAAAAAGTCAAAAAAATTGTGTAAGGTTTACATTAATGTTGCATTTTACTTGCATCAAGATCATTATTCAATCTTATAGGTTCAAATTTAGGTTCAAATTACATTCTATAAATATTCATGTTGTTCATCACTTGACCTTCTTTTCATTTTCATTTAGACACCCTAATCTATAAAACCCTATTACATAAATCTCAATCTATAAACAAAAACAAAAATCACATATAGAAGCCAATAATTTTAAATTTTCAAATTTTAAAACCCTGAGCAAGCACCCATTCACCCATGGGTGAATGAGGCCCTCTATAGACATTGTAACCAATTTCTAAGTAAATTTAAATATCAATTTTAGACTCCTATTTTTGTTGTTCAAATTGTATTTTAAAAATTTGAAAAACAGTTAGTATATGCAAGAAAAGGTGTTATTTTGTCTCATTTGTTTCAAACTCATAAAAAATATATTGCATTTCAATATTCAAAATAATTAAACCTATAGGACAAGTGTTAATCTCTAAAGCATTACATAAGTTAGCTCTACTGCCTCAGTGGTGGGCCTCTTCTCGTTTACTAATTTTAGAGTAGAAGGGGTGGGAGGCCATGAAGGATGAGACAAAGAGGATTCCTCATAGGGAGCCTTCTGCCATATTCAAAAAACCTAAGCTATGTGGGTAGAACAAGAAGCTTAAACATAGGACACTTGGACTTTCACTAAGTGGGCACCACAAGATTCTCCTACAAACATAATACAAAATCTCATGGCACCAAAGCAGGGCGAGAGGAAGCATCAGGTTGGAAAATGGAAGAAAAAGAGGAGGAACCTCGATAGCACTTCTCTTCTTCCATTCTACGTGCCATGGTGAAATAACTATTAGATTTTAAGCAAGTCTTATGTGAAACATCATAAGGCAATGGAGGGTATCTCACTCTAGGTGTTAAGAACCCTTTCTTGTACTTTTGATATGTTCTGTACAAGAGGTCCTTCCTAGGTAGGAGAGGACCAATGGGTGCCAGCCAAAAGTGATCTAAGGAATAACTATCACTTGCAACTGACAATTTATAACTAGTGTCATGGATCACATGCACAAAACCCTTCTAAAATCCCATTATGTGTACACATGGTGCTCACAAGTGTGTCATACCCATATTTATGCAGGAAGTTAATTAAAATAATCTCCTTAATTATGATATTCAACTAATATGTCAGGTAAACAAGAACACCTTCTATAGTGCTTTTGTTGATTCATGTAGGGATATAAAGAGGATATGGTTCTCGTAAAACCCATAGGAAAGTCCTACGAGGTGAAGGTTATACCTTGACCACTACTCACAAGCTACACAGAGTGTAATACCCCCATGTTTCTGATACTTTTTGATACTATTTGATACTTTTATATGTTAGTGTGATATTGTGTGTGATGATGATTGATTCATCGATTTGGTGTGTGCAGATGCATAGTTTAGTTGATGGCTACAATTGATATTATTATTATGATTTATGATACTCTCTATGTAGGGTTTGGATTATTTTATTATGTAATGCTTTCTCTCTAATGTTTTATATGTCGATGTGATAATCCTATGGTGATCATGTTATTTGGATTCAATATTATTTTATAATGCAAAGGTTTAATAATTACTTATGATGCAGTAGTTAAGTAATTATGTTATCTTATGATCAATTTGGTTAGAAATGTTAGTTCGTCATTGATATTGTAATTGTTAGAATAGATTAGGTGAGAGGACAGTGTAGCATCACTCGTTCACGAGTGCCCTGCTACACTGCAATTTCTTCTCACGATAGGATGTTTGATTATATATATATACACACATGTGCTACTTGACGTTTATTTGGATGCAGGATTGCAGGAATAAGTCTCGATTCCACCTGTTTCGGCAGGATAGGGCGAGCAATAAATTAACCCAACGGGTAAAATGTTGAAAAAGGGAGTAGATTTGGAAGTGTCCCCATCCCAAGTTCGTCGTCTTGTTGTAAGTTATGTGTCATGACTGAAGTTTTTGTCCTCGTTGATTGTGTAGTTTGATTGTTGAAGTATTATTTTTATTTATGGTTCATGTTTATTTACTTAACCTTATTTTATAAGATAATTGATTAAAGTGTCTAGTTGTTTTGATTTAATTGTGAGTTGGTAAAATATTAAATTTAAATATTTTGTAAATTTAAAAGTGATTTAAATTATTAAAAGAGTAAATAATTATTTTAAATTAATATGGTTGATAATAATTAAATTAAATGAATATTGATGAGGATAATTAAATATTAAGTTTTTTTATTAATATTAAATTATCAAATCTTGCATAGATAATATCTTGATTATATAAATTATTTTAATTAAAATTATAGATAAGTTGTGCTTTTAAAAGCTAGAAAAAGGACCAATTAGAAGAGGGGATTTTTGAGAAAAGAAAGAAGAAAAGCTTTATTGATTTTTATTGATTCTTTTATTATTTTTTTAGAGGGAATTATTCACACACAGGGACTTTTTCTATTGCTTTTGGGGGTCTGAGATGAAGAGAAGAGAAAATAGCTTTGTTTTTGGTGCTTCTGAAAAAGTAATTGTTTTGGAAGAAAGATAGATTTGAGGAGTGAGTTGCAGGAGGAAATCAAGATGAGAGGAGGCTACAGAAGGGATTCTTCAACAAACGTAGGACTCTAGATAGATTCGAAGGGAGAGCTGCAGATAGGAAATCGAGAATAGGCTACAGAAGGGATTCTACATCGAACGAAGGACTCCAGGTTTTATTCTTTTAATTTGTTAGTATTTTATTGATTTACAAACAATGTCTGGATTGATGTGTTTTCGAAAACCCATTCCTCTATTTCTTTCGAAACTGGTTTGTGATTGAACTCTCGAATCTTTTGTAGAAAACTGTAGTAGAACCTTTTCAAAAAATTTCAATATAGTTTACTAGTGAAATTTATTATTTAAAAAAAAAAAATTCAATTTAAGGTTTTGATTTACTTGTCGAATCTATATTCAATTTATAAAAAAAAAAAAAAAATCTATTGTCTTATGGTTGTTTGAATCTCTGGATAAATATATATAAATATACACACTTATATATATATAAATATATATGTATATATATTTTAAACAAAACTAAATATAAATTCATATGATTATTTTGTCTGAACCATGAGAAGGAATACACCCTTTTATTACACAGTTTGTATTAGAGTGTATGAATAAATATGCCTAACTGATTTTGCATTATTTACCTGTTTTTAAGAAATTTTGTTTATTCAAATTAAAAATTAATGCATAAAAATATATATATATATATATACTCTAAAATATTTCGACAAATTTTATTTTAAAATTCATTTTTCGTCAAGTACGAATTTCATATAAAAAAAATTAAAAATAAATATAATAAACAAAACTAAATTAGAATAAAATTAAAAAAAAAAAAAAATTACACACACTGCATCGCGGCCCCGATACCACCTGGTGCTGTGTAGGCATGGGGGCCACACGGTTTCCTTTTAAAAGTTTCATTTTTATTTAAAAATATATATATGCATTATATTAATTCGGTTGTTTATTTTTTTTTAAAGTTTTTTTTAATTTTGATTTAACAATAAATATATATATATATATTAATGTTAATAGTAATATATGAATATATATATATATATATGAGTTATTTGGCTAAATTTTGTATGGAGTTTTAAATATTTGATTTATATATATATATATACATATATATAGTTTATATAAATTAGATGGTCATTTATGTTATGGTTATGAAATAAATTTACTATTTCACAAGTTATTATTTTAAAATTTAATTGAAGAAATCGGGAATATGTTATGTGATTATTAATAAATTGATTGGTTAAAAATTAACAGATATAATGTTATAGTGTTATTGTGTGAATTAGGAATATCTTGTGTGTTTTAGAATTTAATTAATCTTTCTCAAATTATTGATTGATGAAGTTGGTAAAATTTATGGTGTTTATAGTTTGTTTGGCGTCCATCTATGATTTATGCACGTTTGAGATTGTTCGTTTAAGTTTAATTTGATTTTTTCCTTGATTGGGGTTTAGGTCATGTGGAAAACCCTAGAGTTAACTTTTCCAGTTATAGGAACCTTAGTTGTGTTTAAGACTTCCAGAGGTTGGGATATGGTGAGGTTAATGTACCCTTGGATGGTACCGTATTGTGAAGTTTATACACGTGATTGTGGGCGAGATGGTTAAGTCTCGCGTTTGATCCCTTGTTGGTTCAGTTTTTTCTTGTTGATTCAATCATGTTGTGTTGGATATTTTGTGTTGAGTGTCTAGAGAGAGTGGCTCTAGTGGGGGCCGGTGCACAAAGGGGCTGTTAGGGTAACCCACCTAGAGTTGTATTAATCAGTGATAATTTAAGTAATAAACCATGGGTGGGGATTAAAAATTAACAAGATAATTGTGAAACCTCATCCACTTGTTAGTGCTATCACAGACTAAAGGGGATTGAGAAGGCCGTGGTTGGCAAGGTCATTCCCTTGTCTTCACGAAAGGTTAACGACGCCGCATGAGTAACCCTATGGAGTGGCACCTTGAGATAGGTTGTCAGGAGAACCATAGATGGAGGGAGCACCTTAACTTGGTTGTCTAGAGAATCCATGTAGAGATGGAGGCGGCATCTTGTGGTAGGTTGTCAGGATAATCCATGTGAAACCATACGATGACACTCTCCTCTAACATTCTGTTTTGTGTTATTTTACTGAAGTCCTCTGGAACTGATTTATTGATTTTTCTTTGGTCATTGTTGGAAGTAGTCTTTGATATTATGTCTTGAGTTTCATTGATGTTGTGATTGTGACTTGTTATGTTCAGAAGTGGTTTACTGTTGTTCCTTTTGGATTTACCTTTATTTAGTTTTCTGTTTGGTCTTTGATGTTCAGTTGTCTGTCTAGAGCTAGTATTGTGTTACTGTTAGACGTGCTTGGTCGGGGATCCTTCCTTGTCAACTCCCAGCACGGGGGTGGTTGGGTGGAACGTGCTTCGCACCTCGTTGGGTTCCCTTTCTGTTGTAGATGTATCTTTTATTGCAAGGTTTTGGAGGATGTTGATGATCCAGTAATTCTTTGTACCAGATGTATGTTATACTTCAGATGTAATGTATTCATTGATGTATTGTCTCCCACGTGTGTTGGGATGACCATGTTGTAAATTGTATATGTGGTTATTGAGATGTATGTTTAGACAATTGTATTTTACTATCATTTGGATGTAATGTATATTCAGGCCATGTATTTATTTTGGAATGATCATTGGTCATAGTTGTGTTAAGTTGTGTTATTTATGTGGTAATATAAATGCTTCATATCTTTATAGTATCTTTCGTTGTCATATGTACAAATGTTATGAATATGGTTATTGTTTAATAGATATTTTAAATGATGAAATGTGAATAAATGGTGTTACATAATTGTTTAATTTATGGTTTATTCTATTGTCCTAGTTATGGGTTAGAATAGTAATGTCACCTTATGTACCCCAATGGAATTAGTCGTGTAACTTAATACATTGTTATATTGGAATACTTAAGTAAGTTATTATGTTCTTTTTTTAAAAAAAAATTGTTCCGTTATTATTAGTTCCTTTGGGGTTCGCACGGCGGGGTGTTACAGCTTGGTATCAGAGCATAGGTTCGCACACTGGGACACTATGAGCCCATATTGTTGACTTATCTACTCATACTCGTAGGAGCGTGTCATTTCATGTGTGTGGTTTGTGGTGTGTTCTCTACGTGGTTGTTGTGTGCTTACTCTTATCTATTTAATGGCTTCCAGGAGTAAGCCATATCCTAGGGGGGGAGGATGTAATACCCCCATGTTTCTGATACTTTTTGATACTATTTGATACTTTTATATGTTAGTGTGATATTGTGTGTGATGATGATTGATTCATCGATTTGGTGTGTGCAGATGCGTAGTTTAGTTGATGGCTACAATTGATATTATTATTATGATTTATGATACTCTGTATGTAGGGTTTGGATTATTTTATTATGTAATGCTTTCTCTCTAATGTTTTATATGTCGATGTGATAATCCTATGGTGATCATGTTATTTGGATTCAATATTCTTTTATAATGCAAAGGTTTAATAATTACTTATGATGCAGTAGTTAAGTAATTATATTATCTTATGATCAATTTGGTTAGAAATGTTAGTTCGTCATTGATATTGTAATTGTTAGAATAGATTAGGTGAGAGGACAGTGTAGCATCACTTGTTCATGAGTGCCCTGCTACACTGCAATTCCTTCTCACAATAGGATGTTTGATTATATATATATATATATATATATATATATATATACATGTGCTACTTGACATTTATTTGGATGCAGGATTGCAGGAATAAGTCTCGATTCCACCTATTTTGGCAGGACAGGGCGAGCAATAAATTAACCCAATGGATAAAATGTTGAAAAAGGGAGTAGATTTGGAAGTTTCCCCATCCCAAGTCCATCGTCTTGTTGTAAGTTATGTGTCATGAATGAAGTTTTTATCCTCATTGATTGTGTAGTTTGATTGTTGAAGTATTCTTTTTATTTATGGTTCATGTTTATTTAGTTAACCTTATTTTATAAGATAATTGATTAAAGTGTCTAGTTGTTTTGATTTAATTGTGAGTTGGTAAAATATTAAATTTAAATATTTTGTAAATTTAAAAGTGATTTAAATTATTAAAAGAGTAAATAATTATTTTAAATTAATGTGGTTGATCATAATTAAATTAAATGAATATTGATGAGGATAATTAAATATTAAGTTTTTTTATTAATATTAAATTATCAAATCTTTCATAGATAATATCTTGATTATATAAATTATTTTAATTAAAATTATAGATAAGTTGTGCTTTTAAAATCTGGAAAAAGGACCAATTAGAAGAGGGGATTTTTGAGAAAAGAAAGCAGAAAAGCTTTATTGATTTTTATTGATTCTTTTATTATTTTTTTAGAGGGAATTATTCACACACAGGGACTTTTTCTATTGCTTTTGGGGATCTGAGATGAATAGAAGAGAAAATAGCATTTTTTTTGGTGCTTCTGAAAAAGTAATTGTTTTGGAAGAAAGATAGATTCGAGGAGTGAGTTGCAGGAGGAAATCGAGATGAGAGGAGGCTATAGAAGGGATTCTTCAACAAACGTAGGACTCCAGATAGATTCGAAGGGAGAGCTGCAAACAGGAAATCAAGAATAAGCTACATAAGGGATTCTACATCGAACGAAGGACTCCAGGTTTTATTCTTTTAATTTGTTAGTATTTTATTGATTTACAAACAATGTCTGGATTGATGTGTTTTCGAAAACCCATTCCTCTATTTCTTTCGAAAGTGGTTTGTGATTGAACTCTCGAATCTTCTGTAGAAAACTGTAGTAGAACCTTTTTGAAAATTTTCAATATAGTTTACTAGTGAAATTTATTATTTAAAAAAATAAAAAAAAATCAATTTAAGGTTTTGATTTACTTGTAGAATCTATATTGAATTTATAAAAAAAAAAAAAAATCTGTTGTGTTATGGTTGTTTGAATCTCTGGATAAATATATATAAATATACACACTTATATATATATAAATATATATGTATATATATTTTAAACAAAACTAAATATACATTCATATGATTATTTTGTCTGAACCATGAGAAGGAATACACCTTTTTATTACACATTTTGTATTAGAGTGTATGAATAAATATGTCTAACTGATTTTGCATTATTTACCTATTTTTAAGAAATTTTGTTTATTCAAATTAAAAATTAATGGATAAAAAAATATATATATACTCTAAAATATTTTGACAAATTTTATTTTAAAATTCATTTTTCGTCAAGTATGAATTTCATATAAAATAAAAATAAAAATAAATATAATAAAAAAAACTAAATTAGAATAAAATAAAACAAATAAAAAAAAAAATTACAAAAAATTGGGGTGGGGGTCGGCCGAGGCCGTACCCCCACGGCCCACGGTGGGGTTGTACGCAGCCACCATCGGTCGCGGCAGCAGTCGAGGCTACTGGGCGCAACCCGATGGGGCTGCGTACCGCCACCCTATGGTATTGTGGTACTGTGTACCACAGGCAGTGGGGGCCACGCGGTTTCCTTTTAAAAGTTTCATTTTTATTTAAAAATATATATATGCATTATATTAATTCGGTTGTTTATTTTTTTTTAAAAGTTTGTTTTAATTTTGATTTAACAATAAATATATATATATATATTAATGTTAATATAATATATAATATATATATATATATATATTATTTGGCTATATTTTGTATGGAGTTTTAAATATTTGATATATATATATATATATACATATATATAGTTTATATAAATTAGATGGTCATTTATGTTATGGTTATGAAATAAATTTACTATTTCACAAGTTATTATTTTATAATTTAATTGAAGAAATCGGGAATATGTTATGTGATTATTAATAAATTGATTGGTTAAAAATTAACATATATAATGTTATAGTGTTATTGTGTGAATTAGGAATATCTTGTGTGTTTTAGAATTTAATTAATCTTTCTCGAATTATTGATTGATGAAGTTGGTAAAATTTATGGTGTTTGTAGTTTGTATGGCGTCCATCTATAATTTATGCACGTTTGAGATTATTCGTTTAAGTTTAATTTGATTTTTTCCTTGATTGGGGTTTAGGTCATGTGGAAAACCCTAGAGTTAACTTTTCCAGTTATAGGAACCTTAGTTGTGTTTAAGACTTCCAGAGGTTGGGATATGGTGAGGTTAATGTACCCTTGGATGGTACCGTATTGTGAATGTTATACACGTGATTGTGGGCGAGAAGGTTAAGTCTCGCGTTTGATCCCTTGTTGGTTCAGTTTTTTCTTGTTGATTCAATCATGTTGTTTTGCATATTTTGTGTTGAGTTTCTAGAGAGAGTGGCTGTAGTGGGGGCCGGCGCACAAAGGGGCTGTTAGGGTAACCCACCTAGAGTTGTATTAATCAGTGATAATTTAAGTAATAAACCACGGGTGGGGATTAAACATTAACAAGATAATTCTGAAGCCTCGTCCACTTTTTAGTGCTATCACAGACTAAAGGGGACTGAGAAGGCCGTGGTTGGCAAGATCGTTGCCTTGTCTTCATGAAAGGTTAACGACGCCGCATGAGTAACCCTATGGAGCGGTACCTTGAGATAGGCTGTCAGGAGAACCATAGATGGAGGCGGCACCTTAACTTGGTTGTCTGGAGAATCCATGTAGAGATGGAGGTGACACCTTGTGGTAGGTTGTCAGGATAATCCATGTGAAACAATGTGATGACACTCTCCTCTAACATTTTGTTTTGTGTTATTTTACTGAAGTCCTCCGGAAGTGATTTATTGATTTGTCTTTGGTCATTGTTGGAAGTAGTCTTTGATATTATGTCTTGAGTTTCATTGATGTTGTGATTGTGACTTGTTATGTTCAGAAGTGGTTTACTATTGTGCCTTTTGGATTTACCTTTGTTTAGTTTTCTGTTTGGTCTTTGATGTTCAGTTGTCTGTCTAGAGTTAGTATTGTGTTACTGTTAGACGTGCTTGGTCGGGGATCCTTCCTTGTCTACTCCCAGCACAGGGGTGGTTGGGTGGAATGTGCTTCACACCCCGTTGGGTTCCCTTTCTGTTGCAAATGTATCTTTTATTGCAGGGTTTTGGAGGATGTTGATGATCTAGTAATTCTTTGTACCAGACGTATGTTATACTTTAGATGTAATGTATTCATTGATGTATTGTCTCCCACGTGTGTTGGGATGACCATGTTGTAAATTTTATATGTGGTTATTGAGATGTATGTTTAGACAATTGTATTTTACTATCATTTGGATGTAATGTATATTCAGGCCATGTATTTATTTGGGAATGATCATTGGTCATAGTTGTGTTAAGTTGTGTTAGTTATGTGGTAATATAAATGCTTCATATCTTTATAGTATCTTTCGTTGTCATATGTACAAATGTTATGAATATGGTTATTGTTTAATAGATATTTTAAATGATGAAATGTGAATATATGGTGTTACATAATTGTTTAATTTATGGTTTATTCTATTGTCCTGGTTATGGGTTAGAATTGTAATGTCACCTCGTGTACCCCAATGGAATTAGTCGTGTAACTTAATACATTGTTATATTGGAATACTTAAGTAAGTTATTATGTTCTTTTTAAAAAAAAAATTGTTCCGTTATTATTAGTTCCTTTGGGGTTCACACGGTGGGGCGTTACACAGAGTATAGGCATATGTAAGAAAGAGGCCATCATGCACACTAAAAAATACTCTAACAAATCCCCCCAAAGGTTCACAATCGAACAATGATCCAACTAAGGCTTCATTACACAACACCTACAAAACCTTCCAACTACTCCTAAGTTAGGGGTGACATGTTTGGTTGTAAGGAAAAGGGCCTCATAACACTTAGACCTACAATCCTCCTAGAATATGAGGAAAGGATCTTTCAGTACTATAGGAAAAACAAAAATGGTTCACGTCGACTTCACAAAAATGTAAGAAAGGGAGATGAACCACATCAAGGCTCCAGGTCACAAATAGCCAAGAGCGGAGGGATTCCCTAACTTACCTCACTCTAAAGGATAGGGATCAAGAGTGAAGAGAACTATATAGTACTTTTGTCACTATTCAGACTTGAGTTTTAGGTTTAGGCTAGGTGAGCTGATTTTTGTAGTGGATACTATTTCTTAGACAACTCTTTGTTTGAGGATGACAAAGTAGTTCTGGGATGAAAGCTTGGTGCATTGGCATCTCTTATGCATGTTGGAATTTTCACAGCCAAAAAACACTAAGTACAACATAAAATTCCAAAATACCTACTAACAACCTAGCTAGCTAATTGAGAAGGGAAAAATAAAATAAGAAAATATAGGAAATAGAGACGAAGATGATAAAATAGGTAAATGAGAGATAGGATGGTGTAGGAGCACTTGATAGAGTTCATGCCTCCATGAGGAAAATTTAATTTTTTTTAGTTTAAGGTTGATGTCCTAATGATGTAATAAGGCCTAGGAGGCCACATTTATGATGTTATGGGTCCTAGGGAGTCATTTTTAAGTTCATTTTTCAAATATTGCAAAAGTCAAAATAATGTAAAAAATTGTCAATGTAAAAGTTGCAAAAAGTGCAAAAAGTGCAAACAAAGGAATTGGGTATGTAGAGGACTCATGTCCGGATGTGATGCATATTTTTTGTAATTTTTTTCCAAGTAAATAATTAATTATGATTTTTTTATTACAACTTTTATAAAATATAAAAACTTGTATGTATAACCACCTTAACTTGGTCAAAAATTCATGAAATTTATTTTTTATTTTTTTAATCCTATAGAATGTGAAGCATAGAATGTGACGCATGTTTTAGATTCAAAAAATGTGATACCGTTTGAAATTTATAGATTGTTTTCAATCAGCCTATCAATCAGGACTTTAGTCATAATTCTAATAGAAAATAAATAATAATTATTTATTAAATTCAAATTAAAGCATGATTTATATTGGTGGAAAGCTGAGAATCTCCACTAAAAACCCTTTTCGTTTCATCAATTTTGGATAAAAATAAAGTCGTCAGCCACATACCCTACAAATATCCATAATATTGCCACTTTTTGGCCCCTCATGATCCTGCACATACCCAATCATAGGGAGTTTAAAAGGTATTTGAATTATTTTATTACATTGGGGAAATTGTAATGCCATTAAAAATGTCATTTTAATTGTTTTAAAGGTAGAAGTGTGGTTTTAAGGAAGGATTGAATAAGAAACAAAGCTGATTTTTTTGCATTTCAAACATTTTCTCTATTTGCAGGCCATTGTACGACCATGTATAGATAGAAAAACCAATTCTCTTTGATTTGAGGTGAAATTATTTTGAATCTAGTTTCTAATTCAATTAGTTTCATCCCATTTCATTGAGTTGTGCAAAAGATATGCTAATTTCTTTATATGCAGCTTCAAAATTCTGAACTAGGGGCAGCAAGCACAAAAAAATAAATAGCTCTCATTTGAACAGTAAAAAATCATGATTTTTGGTTTGGAGGTATTTTTTAATATTTTATTTGAGATTCGAAAGTTGAAGGGGTGTATGTTAGTATTTTATAAGGTTTCAAGGAGGCCCTAGGCTAGAAAAGAGTGATTTTGGAGCAAATTCAAGAGCCACAAGGCTAGGATTTTGTGAAAACCAAGTGCTAAACCTTGGGAGATGATTAGAATAGCATGTGTAGAATTATTTCAATATATTTCAAGCATTTGGAAGGTGTCTTGAGGTTTGGAAAGTTGAGAACCATTAAACCCCTATCATATTTAGTCTAAAATGGCATAGAGTGAGGGTTTGATATTTTGATGTATCAAGGAGTCTTTCAAGCACTAAAAATTGATTATTGGGTAGTTTTATAACCTATTTCAATTATTTCCATGGTTATTTGAGGATTTGGAATGAATTCGTTGATACATGCTTTGTAAATTAGGCCTATTTGGAGCCCATTTCCACATGAAAATCAATTTTAGGCTTAATCTTTCCAAAGAAATAGTACTTGAGTCTATGCTATGTTCAATAAGTCTATAATGGGTTCCTAAAAATGTATTTTTTCTTTGTATATTCTATTAGGGTCAAAAGATATACCTAATTTTTCTATTGTGGAATGCTACAAGTAATTGGTGCCATGGGCGCAAGCAATTGAAAGTCTAATAAAAAAGTGTTGTAAGAAAGTGTTATTGATTTGTTTCTATACAAATCAAGATGTTTAAAGGTGTATTAGGGCCTGGTAAAGTTTGGAACCATGTTTTGGTTTTTTTATGTCTTTTGGTATCAAGTTGCAAAGAAGTTGAGTTGTTGAAACCTTAGTACTGCATCATCTGGTATCCGAGCTCAGAAGGTCTGGGCAAGAGAGTTTGGTGTTTGTGTGCTTGTATTTTTTTAGGTTGAAGAGAAAACCTTGTTGCCAAAAGACTACGTAGAGGAAAAGAGAAGAGACCTTGGTGAGGCAAAAACAAATTGGAAGCAAGGTTAAAGGGAGTTTCTTTAAGAGAAGATGCTTGCAAGCGAAGGATTCACAAAGGAAGAAGAAACAAGAAGAGAGGAAGAGATAAGAGTAAAAGAAAAATAAAATAAATATGGATCAAGATATTAGAGAATTGAAACAAGAATTAGAGGAATTCAGAGTGATGAGAGAAAAATTTGAGGCTGAGATGGAACAGTTGTGTAGGCAAGCCACAAGTTGGCATTTGACAATTAAGAAGATAAAATTTGTATGGCCTATTCAAAGGCTAATACAAAAAAGAAGACACATGAAGGCATTAGAATAAAAAATGTAGATGATAGAGCTTTTGATAGAGGTAGGAGATGAGCAAGCCAAGATAGAAGAAGAAGAATACCAAGAGAAATAATGGAAGATAGAGGTTGCAGCTATCCCCAAACATGAAGATGACATTGCATCAGAGGTGAAGGATTAGATTTTTGAGGGAAATGATTAATCCCTCATGAAGACACAAAATTTGTTGAAGATGCATGATGGTATTGTAAATAAAATATATCACTTCCTTGTTGTGATAACACTTTTTATAAGGAGCAAACCAATGGCCAAGATGCAATAGATGGGAGAAGAAGGACAAAGAGTTTAGACAGAGATTGTAACACATTAGAGCATGAAGGAGTAGATTCAAAGAGACAAGACAAAGTGGAGACATGTTGGCATAGATGAACTAAAGCCAAAAGTGAAGATGAAGAAATTGGGGAGCCATTTCATTGAGTAGAGCATGCAAGGAGAAGCATTTAGAGATAAATAATAGTCATTACCCTCAATCCAAAAGTGCTTGGGAAATTCATATGGCGAGGAGTATGGTGCAGGAGCACCTGATAGAGTTAATCCCTCCATGAGGAAAATTTAGATTTTTTTAGTTTAAATTTGTTGTCCTAGTGATGTAATAAGGCTTAGGAGGCCACATTTATGATGTTATGGGTCCTAGGGAGTCATTTTTAAGTTGATTTTTCAAATATTGCAAAAGTTGTCAAAACAATGTAAAAATTTGTCAATGTAAAAGTTGTAAAAAGTGCAAAAAGAGCAAACAAAAGAGGAATATGAAGGGTCATAGGGACTTTAAAAGGTAGTTGAAGTAGTTTCTAACATTGGGGAAGTTTTAAAGACTTTAAAAAGGCCATTTGCATCGTTGTAAAAATAGAAGTGTGGTTTTAAGGAAGGATTAAATAAGAAACAAAGTTGTTTTTTGTGCATTTTCAACATTTTCTCTATTTATAGGCCATTGTACGACCATGTACGAATAGAAAACCCACTTCTCTTTTATTTTAGGTGAAATTATTTTGAATATAGTTTCTAATTCAATTGGTTTCATCTGATTTCTTTGAGTTACACAAAAGATATGTTAATTTCTTGACAGGCAACTTGAAAAATTTGAACTATGGGCAACAAGCACAAAAAAATGCATAACTCTCATTTCAACTGGTAAAAAATCATGATTTTTTTTTGGAGGTCCATTTTAATATGTTCTTTGATATTCCAAAGTTTTAGGGTGTATGTTAATGTTTCATAGGGTTTTAGGGAGGCCCTAGGCTAGAAATGATTGGTTTTGGAGCAAATTCAAGAGCCACAAGGCTAGGGTTTTGTGAAAACCAAGTGCTAAACCTTGGGAAATGATTGGAAAAGTATACGTAGAAAAAATTCAGGATGTTTGAAGTATTTTTAAGGTGTCTTGAGGTTTGGAAAGTTGAGAACCATTAAACCCCTTTCTTATTTAGTCCAAAATGGCATAGAGTGATGGTTTTATATTTTGATGCATCAAGCAGTCTTTAAAGCACTAAAAAATGATGATTTGGTAGTTTTATAACCTATTGCAATAATTTCTATGGTTATTTGAGGGTTTGGAGTGAATTAGGTGATACATTCTTTTTAAATTAGGCCTATATGGATCCCATTTTTGTAGGATAGTCAATTTTATGCTTAATATTTCCAAAGAAATAGTACTTGATTCTTTGGTATGTTAGATAAGGCTATAGTGGTTTCATAAAAATGTATTTGGTCTTTGGATATTCTATTAGGGTTAAAAGATATACCCATCTTTGCTTTTGTGGAATGCTACAAGCAATTGGTGTCATGGGTGTAAGCAATTGAAAGTCTAATAAAATAATGCTGTAAGAAAGTGTTATTACTTTGTTTATATCAAAATCAAGATTTTTAAAGGTGTATGAGGGTTTGGTAAAGTTTGGAACCATGTTTTGGTGTTTTAGTGTCTTTTAGAATCAAGTTGCAAAGAAGTTGAGTTGGTTAAACCTTAGTATTGCATCATAGGATGATGAAGATAATATCATACAAGCTCTAGTTCGCCAATGAGCTCTAGACGTACATCCACATACACACAAACAAGAGGGAAAATTGTTAGGGCTGTATAGGGTCCTACCTCAGTCAGACAACCATAAAGCAAGAGAGTAGAATAAGTGATAAAGGAAAGAAAATAAAGCAACATAGTAGAATAAGCGATAAAGGAAAGAAAAGAAAGCAATGAACACTACAAATTATTTGTATGCTACTCAATAAAATATCAAAGGAGAGGAGTGAAGAGTTACCACCTCCACCAAAAAGCTCACTAGCTAATGGAAGGAGAATGCAAGGTATAGAATTAGCAAAGTCACCATAGCCGAAACAGTGATGAAGGGAGGTCTCATAAGACTCCAAGCCCACACTTCCAAAGTTTCCTCACACTTGTAATGTGAAGTTTATGGAGCTTGAAAGATACTACAATGCTAAAAAATGGAGTGCTAGAATGTTTCTTAAGAGTGAAGTAGTGAAGTTGAATGTGTAGAGAGATTCCTATAATGCCAAGAAGATTGCTAGAGAGTGAAATGAAGTGAGAATGAATGTTTTTGAAGGTAGAATGGGATAAATTGACCCCAATTAGGTGTATAACACCTCTACCAGCTTTAGATGAAGGAATTTGTCAAGGACGCCAACATGTTATGCATACTTTTTTGTGTCATGCTTGCATCCTTGACAAATATTCTATCATCGACACATAAGAAAGATGACAAGTGGATGGAAGGTAGGTAGGTGATATGTAATTTCACATTTAGATTTTATTTTCTAAGGTGAGGATATGTGAAAGGGGAATTTTCCAAAGGGGTGCAAATTCACTCCTATACAATTACTTTTCATTTTAGGTACACACTTAAAATTCACAATATTATTATCTTTCCTTTCAAAGTATGCCAAGAAAAATCTCATTAAGAAGCATTTATTCATTCTTCCAATATATTTCATAGTTATGAGAGTCTCTTAGTGCAAGAGAGTGAAAATGTTGACACATTCTTTAGCTCCACATACCCTAATATCTCTCCTATTTGTGAGAATGTTTTAGTGAAGATGTAAGCACAAAAAATCATGAAAATCATAGTTTCTCTTCTCCCAATACCTTTCCTACTTGTGAAAAAGGTATCTTGGTGTTACAAGATACAATCATTGAGTTTCATGAAAATCTTGAAACCTCTCCTTCTAAAATATCTCCTACTTGGAAAGATATTACGGTAGAAGAGAATGATATCATTACATTTCTTAACATCACTTGACCTAGCCTCCATTCATCTTCCACTCATGAGAATATTTTAATGAAAGAGGATGTAATCATAGAAAATTATGAGAATAAAAAAAAAATCTCCTAATATCTCTCCTGTTTATGAAGAAGATATTTTCGTGTTAGAAGATACACTCATTGAGATTTGTGACAATCGTGTTTCTACCTTTCCTAATTTTATTCTCCCATTTGGGAAGACATAATTGAACAAAAGGATGAAATATTTGATAAGAAAGAAAAGTGTAGGTAGTCTTCTAAAACATAGATTTTTGGGACCCTATGGACTACTCTTGCACTTCTAGGGTTTTTCACCTAAAAGGAGAGAGATCGCCAAAAATGCTTATGTATCACTCAAATCAAGATGTATGCAATGTTGTTTAATGTAAATGAACTTAACTAAATGCAATTGACTAATCTGAATGATTGAAAATGAATGCAAAAGTGAGTTTTATGCCTTGTTTGAAAACATAGTGTGATATGCAAATAATAAAGAAAATGAATGAAATGTGCAGAATAGAAAGAGATGGGTCAAATCAGAGTGCACCTGGGAAAAGTATGATGAACCTGTAATGTATTGGATGCTAGCTGAGATCACTAATTTTTCATAGTGTGACTCATTCACCTAGGGTGGCGAATAAGTCCTCCTCCTAGTGAAAAAGTCTCAGGAGTTGGTTTCTATCTGTTGGGATTTGGTATAGCAAATGAGTCCCACCTTAGGATTGAAATTATGAATTTTTCATAGTGTGACTCATTCACCTAGGGTGGCGAATAAGTCCTCCTCCTAGTGAAAAAGTCTCAGGAGTTGGTTTCTATCTGTCGGGATTTGGAATCTGACAAAATTCATAATTTCAATCCTAAGGTGGGACTCATTCGCTATAGGTGGAAAATAAGTTCTCTCCAAAATTTCTAAAAAATCAAGAGATAACTCTACAACACCAGATCTGGAAATGTCCACTTGTTGGGTTACCAAAGTTAGTTCTGCAGAAAATAGACAAATAACTCTCTCCAAGCTTGAATTTTACTCAAGTTGACTTGAAGCACCTAGTTGACTTGGAAATCAATCTTCAACACCTAATAACTTGTCAAATCTTTAGATAAAGAGCTGCAAACAAACATGCAATAGGGGGAAAATGATTGAGGGTTACTGAATAGGGATTTTCCTTGCTCAAACACCACTTATGGTAATTAAACCCTTGAAAAGATAATGAAATGAAGGAAAAAGATAAACTAATAACATGCAAGTGCTATCAACTTACCTAACTCTTGATGATACAAGTTTGAAGTAATGTCAATGGCTGCATGAAAGTGCTTGAATTGTTGATGTAAAATGATTGAATGCTTGAGTGAATAGGTGAATAAGTGAACTTGATGAATGGGGATTGTAGGAGATCAAAATAACTTATTTATACAATTCTTGTGCCTTATCATCCATTCATACCTCATCATAGGCCGACATCAAGTGATTTTGAATAAAATCCTGAAAGGAAATTTAAAATATTTTGAATTTGGGGCCAAGTGGAACTCATTCACCACCCATGGTGAATGGGTCCCACTTAGGACCTAAAAAAATGTGTCAGGAATTTTTTTTATTTAATGTTATTTGTCAGGATAACATTACAAAATATACTTAATTGCAACTTATGAGGGCATAAAGAGACCAAATAAATCATGAGAAGGGTGTAAATAGTGAAAATATGCCTAGAAGAACGTGAAAGTTTGTTACAATACTTTACAACAGTTTAAAATAGGACTTGTTGATGAGTAAAAATGTGGTTTTTAGGGAAGTTTCATTAAATAGAGTCTAGAAGAATGTAGAAATGTCTTACAACACTTCATAATACCTACACAAGACGTCATTCTTTGAATTTTTGTACCTAAATAAGTATGATCAAGCCATGTCACAACATAAAATTAGAGAAACTTAGTTCCAACACCATGAAACAAGACCTAAAAGGCCATGAAAATGACAAGGGGCCATTTTTCTATGACACATCTTCTCTTGATTCCTTCCCTACTTGTGATGAGCTTATCTTACAAAATATAATCATGGAATGTGATGAACATCTTGATTTCTCCTCTCCTAAAAGTTATCCTACTAGTGAAGATATGATGGTGTAATAGGATGATAGCATTGATACATGGCTTTCAAATAATAGTAATATGTCTTCATTAGATGAAGATGATGAGGTAAGATTAGACTCTCCTTCACTAAAATATCATCACAATGAGGATAAATCTTTTGAATTTATGAAAATTATATATCCCTTGAGTCCTCCTATAAGTCCTCTAATTTTTAAACCTCCCAAGTCATCTCTTAAGCCACTTCTTACCATCTACCCATGCTCACATCAACCTCAAGTGCAAAAAAAACCCATACTTATCATAGAACCACCAAAAAAGCAAACATTATTACCAGGATATATCTTGAATTCTACAATGTAACTTGATAGCAACAATGTTTCACAACAACCAAGTTACAATACCATTGTTCACACATATATTACAAGGAACAATAGGCAACCAAAAACCATTCCTGCTTCATTACCATTGCCTCAACCTATTTTTCTTGGTGCTCCTTATTTTCCTTCACATAGTGGGAAGTAGTATGACCTTGTTGAACAACATGAAAATACTCCCATTAAGATATCCTTATGGTATCTTATTCAAACCTCACCTAATTTTCATATCATTCTTCAAACTAACTTCTAAAAAGTTATGGTCCCTCCTAGTGTGAAACCAAATGATGTAACAACCCTAATTGAAGGTATAAATTTGATCAACTTAGACATTACTTTCCATCAATATGATTTTCCTCCATTAGATGTGTAAAAAAAATTGAGGCTTTCATGATAGTGGCTTACATTAATAGATGTGGGATAAAGTGAACCCTTTTCAATAATGGCTCAACCCTTAACATTTGTAGCATAAACCTTTTGGATAAACTTAGAGTTGACGAAAGCCTAATACAACTAGACTCTTTATCTATTCATGTGTTTGATAATGTAGGAAAAAAACTACTTGGTGTGATCACATTACCTATTATAGTTGCAAAGGCTACATTAAAAAATCATGTCCATGTTATACCCTAATATCTTTCATACAATCTTCATTTGGGTAGATGATGGATTCATGAGATGAATGTTGTACTTTCAACTCTTTATCATTTGGTGAAGTATGTTTATAACAACAAAGTTTACATAATCAAATTTTATCCTAAACTAGAAAGTTGTTCACACACTAAGAAAGACAAGGAAATTCCTTTGAAAACATTGATACCAAATTCAAAAGTAGAACCCACTCAAGACGAACAAGAGGAGAGCAATTTTGAAAAGTCACAAAGCTATTAGATGATTATTGGAGTTCATTGTATTTAACACCTACATTCATGGGAGAGTATAAGATTACACACAAAATAGGAAAAGAGAAAGAGACACACATAATATGAACACAAGTTGAGTCACCAAAAGTAGTTGAGTCCACAAATTTTAGCAAAGAAGAGGAGAACACAAGTTATACATCCACATATGAAGAGTGTAATAATGATCAACTACCAAATATGAAATAAATTAAAAACATTTATGGAAGAGGCTATGAGCTTTTGAAACAAATTTGTTATAGTGGGAAAGGATGTAGTGCTAGAGAAGAAGGTATTTTTGTCCCTATAGATCCTAATACAAAAGAAACAACTAGTGGTATTGGTTATTACCCTTCAAATGAAATGAAATCATCAAATAATCCTTCAATCAATACCATCACTATTACAAAATATTCTTCTAAGACAACTTTAACCTTGGTGCATCCTGAATTGGTAGAAACAACTAGTGGTCTTGGTAATTGTACCTCAAAAAATGAAAAAACCAAAGAAACCTTCAATTAATATCAATATCATCATGCAAAACACTCCTAGGACATCTTCAAAGACATGTCTTAGTAATGATTGGGATTCAATAGATTTTACACCCTCCTTTAAGGGATATTATAAAATCTCACAATCTAAAGAGGCTTGTGTATGTATGACACCTTGTACTAAGAAAGAGATATCTTTGTCTAAATGTAAATGAGCATATTTTACTATTGATGAAGGAAGTATCTTATCATGACTTCTCAAAGATCACTTGGTATATCTCCCTCCAAGAGCACAAAAGAAATTTTACAATAATATTTTTTTTGTGCATATCATAGAGTTAATGGTTATTCTACTAATGAATGTAAGGATTTAAGTGATAAAATTCAACATCTTAAGGATTTTTGTCCTCTTCCTTGTATTGATGCACTTATTTCCTCTAATTGATACTAATTTTTATCATAACAGGTTGCTCATCACTATGTGGCATTAGTAGCTTTATGTGTCTTATTCATTTCTATTCATGGTGATACAATAATAGGTGCAACCATATTTATTTTGGTAGCAACATGATAGTTGTTGGTGGTTGTATTTGTCTCTATGATTAGGGGGCAAGGATAACTAGTTTTCAAAGGTGTGCATTCTTTTCAAGGATAATCTCTTTCTCTCTTTCTACTTAAAATAACAACATAGTAGGTATGTTGACATTTTAAGTGGGGACATATGGTCCCCTATTCATTGTTGTCATGTTACCTTCTTAGTGATGATAGTATGCATCTCCTAGGAAGTGTAAGGAAGGGGGAAATTTGTGAATAAAGATGGCTAAGACCAAGTAGCAACCACTCTACCTAAAATCTAAGCCAAATACCAAATCCAAAACAAGAAATCATAAATGATAGAAGAAATAAAATAAGTATGAAAAACATAATAACAAACTCTACTCTCAAATTTCATTATATTCTCTATTTCTCCTCCATTCTTTCTCAAGTTGAAATTTTTTTGCTCAGCTTTTAAGCTGTTTGAATACTTGCAAGTGAAAATGACAATACATTAAGAACTTTGGAGAATGTGGTTATAAATCCAAAATGAAATTAACGACCTTCTTTTATAGAAAAATTTCTTAAATGGACAGACGAGATTGAAAATCTAAAACATCAACATTTGAGGTTTCATGCACTACATAATAGTGGGCTAGGGATGGCTAAACATAGATGGCCAAGATTCGTTGAAAACTAAAAGTAATCAAGGGTCAAGATTAAAATGAGGAAGTGGAGGGAAAGTAGTGTTGAAAATTGGATACTATAATTATTTAATTTGGGAGAGCATGTGGACCATTAAATAATCCATGTCATTATTTAATTTGGAAGAAAAGAGAAAATGGGTATTTAATTAAATGATTATTGTGCAACCATTTAATTAAAATGAAGGAAATTGGAAAGAGACATTAAATAATTATTTTGGATAAATTATTTACTACTAGATAGAAAAGGCCAAGTGAATAGCTAAATAATTAAAATAATTATTTAACTATAGATGATGGGTGAACAGCGAATAATTAAATAAATGGAAATTTATTTAATTATGAAAAGAAATTTTAGAGATGAAATTAAATAAATAATTAGAATTATTTAATTAATAGAGAATATGATTAAAGAAAACAATTAAATAATAATAAAAAATTAATTACATAGGGTAGAAGGGGGGATCGATAGGGAAAAAATGTTAATAGACCAAGTCATTTTTCAGTGTCTACATTTTGCTCCTCTTTGAGATAATGTGATTCAGAGTGTTGTGTCAAAAAATAATTAAGAAAAAAGGTTTAGATCATGCCCCAACATTCCCTAGTGAAGGTGGGATAGACCCATACCCCGTCAAAATTATTTTTGTAAATTTTGAATTTTTTTCAAAGATGTGAATTATTTTTTTGGACAGGTTGATTTAAGGAATTGATAGCAAAAGTATTCAATTTTAGGCCCCTAGAAAGCACATATTAGTGTTTGGGTTCAACATTTAGCATAGCCAATGAAAAAGGGGTGTTAAAACCCCATTTTAGAAAGTTATAAATTATATAATTTAGTTTCTATAATAGGCATTTGTGAATTTTATCCTTGACTGAATAGTGAGAGAGAAAAAACCTGTTGCAAAGCTCCTGTCAAAATTTCTCTAGTTCCACACATTGTGCACTGCAAGTATCAGGTCTAGACATATAGACAACTAGAGGGATTGGGGGATGCAACAAGTACACTATCCTTGCCTTGTGATTTTTTAAATTTTTTGGTAGATATAGGGCTCCAAAAGGGGGTAAACAAATATGACAAACCTTGTTCACCATTTTTTTTATCATGTATTCCATAAGTGAATGTTGTTCATCGTATTTTCACAATTGATGCAAGTGATGAGGATTAAGGCACAACAAATTTTTCATGAGGCAATTAAAAATTGGGATGGAAGTATAGGATTTTTCAATGATTGTGTGGTTGTAAGCCACATTTGTGATTTTAAGATGCAATTATGAGCTTGAATATTGCATTTGCAAAAATGAACTGCATTTGCATAAAAACAACACATTTGACTGGTGAAATGTATATACTAGATAGTTTGACACATTTTCCTCTTTATAATTTTCCCCCAATTTAGGTAAAATTTTATATTTAATCAATGTCAAATAGGTTGAATTAGGGTTTATGATTGACATAATTTATTCATTTGTGATCATAGATTCCACTAGACCTTATTTACACATGAGAGTGTCAGCCATCAACTTTTAGATAATAGAAGCAGATGGACAATGATCAAAGGGATCAAATGTTGTCCCTGGGGTTATACTATGTCACTTTCATGGTCGTGGTTTGAGCTAACACAGGCCTACTAACTGCATTGGATGAGTGATGGTAGTTGGAGACATACTCTTTCCATTTACTAATGGGCGAGGTTACCATGTCTCTGAAGGATGTGTGGTGCATTCTTAGACAACCCATTCATGGATATTTTGTGTCTTATGACCTAGATTGAGGATACAATGCTACTGTGGCCACTTTTGATCATGAGGATATTGTGGAGTTGGGTATCAAGGACTATCAAATCCATTGGGGAATTTTTATGGAGAGATATGAGCTCTTCATCATTATCATGTGCAATGTGATTGGTATAGTTGTGTGCCCTAATTCATGGGGACATGGATTTATGATCGGTTGGGGGAAGATACTTGTTGGCATCCATACTCAAGATGTAGTTTATGATTGAGGAAATTTATTTTTCCCATGCTTTATTTTTTATTCACGATGTCACCTACTGTGGGGCATATAGTATCAATTTTTGTACTACTCTCTTGATGGTTTGGGCCTTGGAGCACATCACAATGTTTTTTCCACTAGTTCAAAGGCAACTTGGGGATGGTTTCCCTTATGTATTCATATATGGTGGGAATGTGACTCAGGAACACGTCACTAACATTAGTTATTTGAGGCATGCTATTGAATTATTAGATTCATTCACATGGAGACCTTATAGAGATTGTACTCCATTCAACAATGATGATGATCATTTTCCTTATTGTTGAAATACTTGATTTTTGATTGGATGCATAGTGCAGAGCCAAAAAATTATAGAGAGGTAACTACTAGAGAGGGTGTTGCATCAGTTTAAAGAGAGGCAGGCATTACTAGTGGGCATGTCTAAGTTTGTATGATCTAGCAAAGAGATACAATTTTAGTGTAGAAAATTGAATCCCTTTTACATTCTTACACTTTTTTGGGTCCTCTTAGTTAATTTGGAATTAATCGTGCCTTAATTTAGTGTTATAAAATGTATTTATTTACACTTTCATACTTATTTAGGGTTTGTTTAATTAATTGAGCTGAATATTTACTTAATTGGCCCTTTAATTCAATTACCAATCCTATTTAATTACATTTTCTAGAAAGAAAACCCACCATTCATTAATGCCTTAACATAACACTTCTTGTTGAATAATGCATGTCCTAGGTTTAGGGGCCTAGGACCGATTCACCCATGGGTGAATGGGTCCTCCCTTATACCTAGGACATAAATTTAAATTATATTTTTTCTGGTATTTTAATGTTTTCAAATCTATATTCAAATGTTAGGTTGTGATATTTGAATTTCAAGAAATTGAGGATACATACATATAAATATAAGGTTATTTCACTATGTTTCACCTATAATATTTTGAGAAGAGCCTAGAAATTTTCAAGAGATAAAGTTAGAATTCAAGAGAAGATTTATTAGAGTTTTATTGCAACAATGAGGATCCAATT